>JAWDJD010000004.1:299964417-300176917 GCA_035047305.1 Bradypodion pumilum
ATTATTTCAAAACTTGGATGGGCGGGGCCAGCCAGAATTTCTGCTACTAGTTCTGGCGAACTGGGGCAAACCTGCTGAATCCCACCATTGGTCTCTGCTATGCTTTCCAGATAACAGAAAATGTTGGGTTGGGAGGCCATGTGTCCTAGAAGTAAATGGTTGGCCGCTCTAAAGATAGAAGCTAAAGAACTGTTGCCCATTAGCACCTGGATGGGAGACAGGCATTTCGTGAGACACCAGCATTGCAATTAGAGTGTGAGAATACATCTTTCTTCTAAAGCATCCATCCTTCAAAATTGCCATGTGTACACTATCAACATACAGCTGGAGTCCCTAATTATGAAACAGAAGTAAACTAATAATAATAATTTTAAAAAAAATCATGTCAGAAATTATTCTGGATTGAAATGATTTTTGCTGGAAAAACTCTGCTCAGGGGATGCCTGAATGAGACTCCTTTCATGTCCCCAAGATCTTTTCCCACCAAAGTCATTTATCTACTTGCAATTTCTTACTTTTGAACTGCTAGGTTGGCAGAAGCTGGGAAAGAGTTGTTGTTGTTCAGTCACACAGTCGATTCCATCCCTTTGTGACCCTATGGACCATTGACCTCCAGGCATCTCTGTCCTCCACCATCCTCTTCAACCCACCTAGCTCTGTGCCCATTGTGTCTACAATACCATCTAGCCATCTCATCTTTGGCCTCCCCCTTCTTCTTTTGCCCTCTACCTTTCCCAGCATCAAAGCCTTCTCAAGTGAATCATCTCTTCTCATTTGATGTCCAAAGTACTTCAGCTTCAACTTTACTATTTGACCTTCCAAGGAGCAGTCAGGGTTGATTTCTTCTAAGATTGACCTATTTGTTCTCTTTACTGTCCAGGGGACTCTCAAAACTCTCCTCCAAAACCACATCTCAAAGGCATCTATTCTTCTGCGCTCAGCTTTCCTAATGGCCCAGCTCTCACAACAATACATTACCACTGGGAATACCATTGCCTTGACTATGCAAACTTTTTTTTTGCAAGGTGATGTCTCTATTTTTCACTATGTTCCCCAGATTTCTCATAGCTTGTCTCCCCAAAATAAGTTTTTTATTTCATGGCTGCAGTCTCTGTCTGCAGTGATCTTAGATCTTAAGAAAGTAAAATCTGTCACTGCTTCTACTTCTTCTCCATCTATTTTCCATTGACTATGTATAAATTGAATAAGCAGGGTGATAAAATGCATCCTTGTCTTACTCCTTTTCCTATTCCTAACCACTCTGTCATTGCAGGCGCACCCCCCCAATAACGGACACAGACAACATTGAAAGTGGATAACAGCAAAGGGCCACATTTATTGATTCAATGCCCTAGTCCGAATTATAAATTTGTATTGGTAAAACGACCAATCATAATTCCTAAGGCAAGCAGGCCGAAGTAACACTGGTAAGGTACCACCCCAAAATTGCCAACGGCAATTGGTTACAATGTATCAATTTGTATCAATTTGTTTGTCAACAACAAACAAATTGTTGACCGTAGTCAATAACTAACTCATGACCCCACCCTCTGACGCGTATCCGTGAAATCACAGGGGTGATGCATGCTGGTTAGCAATCATCATCACCCCATCGCCTGGTTCGTCGTTGACCGGACAACGTTTAACTACTTTATTCCTGTCTAGTGTTGTCCAGTCAATTGCGAACCTGCCGGATACTTGTGGGTCATACTGTTTACCTTACCAGTGCTACCCGCCCATGTGACCAAAGTCAACAGTAGGAACGAAGAAAGACCCCTATATCAAACCATAGCAACAGTGTGGGATGGGCAAAAAAGCCAGGACCCGAAGCCAATATGGGTCCCAACCAAAAATTCCCACCCGGCCCCGAAGCGACCATAATCACACTGTTAACTAGGGAGGGGGTGGAGGGGAAAAACTTCTCCGCTCCGTCGCTGAGGCAAAATGGCAGCACGGCTGCCTCGTGGCCACCCCTTTTATAAGGGAGCTGGCCACGCCCCTAACTACCCGGATTCTCTGTCCTGTGGGGGGGGCCCGCAAAGTGCGCGGCGGCCATTTTGGCGCCGCGCTTGCATTGCAGGCGCACCCCCCCAATAACGGACACAGACAACATTGAAAGTGGATAACAGCAAAGGGCCACATTTATTGATTCAATGCCCTAGTCCGAATTATAAATTTGTATTGGTAAAACGACCAATCATAATTCCTAAGGCAAGCAGGCCGAAGTAACACTGGTAAGGTACCACCCCAAAATTGCCAACGGCAATTGGTTACAATGTATCAATTTGTATCAATTTGTTTGTCAACAACAAACAAATTGTTGACCGTAGTCAATAACTAACTCATGACCCCACCCTCTGACGCGTATCCGTGAAATCACAGGGGTGATGCATGCTGGTTAGCAATCATCATCACCCCATCGCCTGGTTCGTCGTTGACCGGACAACGTTTAACTACTTTATTCCTGTCTAGTGTTGTCCAGTCAATTGCGAACCTGCCGGATACTTGTGGGTCATACTGTTTACCTTACCAGTGCTACCCGCCACACGGAGGGGCTTCACAGAAGACCTGACGCCCCCCCCCAGACCGTCAGCTCGGTCAACAGGCCTGCTCGCCAGTCACCCAACAGGAGGTCCATACCTCCTCGCGACAGATGGACCCCATCCCCTGCGTACAAGTCACAATTTTGTAGACTAATATCGGGGTGATGACTAACCCGTCCCCAAGCCCTGGTGGTGAGAAACCGCGCCACTGCCTTATTGACCGCGCGCCTAGCTCGGTCAAGGGCCAGGAGGTTAACGCCCCCTCTGTAAGAGTGGCGCGGAACAATGTCCGACCAAACCAGGGCTGTGGCAGGCCAGACATAATGCAAGTAGGCGAGGTCCTCGCAAATCGCATGCTTGAGCGATAAGCCGGTGACCTGGCCCAAATCATTGCCCCCCAGGTGAATGATTAGAATGTCAGGCGGGTCAGCCCCCAGGCCAGAAAAAAGGAAAGGCCGCAGCTCCCGCCATAACATCCCAGGCTTACCGTGCCATGAGAGACTGGCGTGGTCACCCAGTCCCAGTCGGGGTCCCCACTCTGTCGCCGCAGCGTAACGCGCTGCCCTGAGCACATAGCTGTGGCCCACCAGCCATACTGTCACCGGTGTAATACGACACCCAGGGTCTGTAAGAAAATTGAGAAAAAGGAAGGTAAGGTGACTGGATTGGTACTCATGGCGGGAGTGGGCGCACGTAAAACTGAAAACATTGTGAGCCCCACCTCCCCATGCTACGTATGTCAGCCCCAGAGTACCCAAAAGCAGCTGCTGTAGAGGCTGCGCCAATCCGGAACGAATGTGTGCCATAACGGGCACCTGGTAGGCCCACCCTGGTGAGGGCTCTGGCTGTCACCTTCCAAAACTGAAATTTAGTAAGGGGAGACCCATCTTGGTGACAGAAAAACGGGCCGTGGTGCATGCCACGCAGTGCCAGGTATTCCTGTAGGGCACCAACCGGACAGATGTCTGCCAAAGAACACCGTAGCAGTCTTACTCCACTGCCTACGCCATGCTGATCTGTTTTGGAGGAGCGAATCCTCAACTGGGCCCAGTCTTTGGCAACATATACATCTCCGAGTTCCAGTGCCCTACCACTTGCATCCGCCTTAGACAGCATCACGAGTTCGCTGATGCGGAGCGCTCCAAAAAATGCCACCGTTGTGGCTGCATGAAAAAGGGCTGCCTCATAATGATCAAAACAGAGGCCTGGCCAGCCCCGGGCCAACTGGGTAAGAACCCCTGGGGAAATAGGGTGCCGGTCGTCCGGGCAACGCCCGCGCTCGCGCACCCACCCCTCCAAAACGTGTCTCACACGGAAGTCAGAGGTGGTATCCACATGACCCCCTACTTTGGCCATAAAAGCCAACGCCGAGAGCTTGGATGCTATGGTGCGAGGTGCAAGGCCCTGTGCATGCAGGTGAACCATGAACCGCAGAACATGGTCCACCGGGATAGGCCAGGTCTCTGGCAAGTGAAATTGAGTAGCAAAAGCCCTATACAAATTGAATGCTTGTTGATACGCCTTACGCGTGCGTGGCGCTAGTGACAGGCCAATCGCCCGGTTCACCTCTCCTTGCCAATAGTCCACATCTCGTCCGGGAGTGGCGAGGGAAATTCCTCCGCTTCCGGGGCCAAGGCGCGGAACCGGGAGATCTGCAGGCGGGACAAAGCGTCAGCAATATCATTATTAACCCCTGGGACATGCCTGGCCCTGAACAAGACGTTGAGGCGCAGGCAGCGCAGCACAAAATGGCGCACTAGATCCATGACCCTGGGCGATTTAGAAGTCTGTGCATTGACAATGTGAACAACAGCAGCATTGTCGCACCAGAAATGCACCACCGAATTGGCCCACTGTTCGCCCCATAGCATCAAAGCCCCGAGAATGGGAAAAAATTCCAGGTATGTGAGATCCCGCAGGCAACCTGTGCCTGCCCATGCCGGTGGCCACCCACCATAGGCCCACTTCCCATTGAAGTACATCCCATAACCCAGGGATCCTGAGGCATCAGACTGGATCTGGAAATCGGGGGATGCCAGGAGGTCAGACCTCCAAAATGAGACCCCGTTGAACTCCCTCAGGAATTGCAACCAGACTAACATGTCTGCCCTGATACCCCGGGTGAGCCTGACTCTGTGGTGGGGCCTGGATAACCCTGCCATGGCGTCGCATAAGCGCCGGGCAAAAGCCCTGCCCGGTGCGACCACTCTGCAGGCAAAATTGAGGTGCCCATGTAGCACCTGCAGTTCCCTCAGGGATGCCTTACGCTTGGCCAGCAATTCTGAGATAAGGGTCACTATCCTAGACACCTTATCACCCGGTAACCTAGAAGCCTGTACTACTGTATCAATCTCAACCCCCAGGAATACTAGTTTGGTCGACGGGCCCTCGGTCTTTTCGGGCGCTAAAGGGACACCAAGTTCCTGCATTAGCGTCTGAAATGTATTGAGGAGACGTGCACACGTGTCCCAGCCCCGTTCACCCCCGAATAAAAAGTCATCCAGGTAATGGGCTACAGACCGGGACCCTGACCTGCGGACAAAAGCCCACTCTAGGAAGGTACTAAAACGCTCGAAAGCCGAGCATGATATGGAGCAGCCAAAAGGCATGGCCTTATCAAAATAATACTCCCCTCTAAACTTAAAACCCAGCAATTCAAAGTCGCCCGGGTGCACCGGCAAGAGGCGAAAAGCTGACTTAATGTCGCACTTGGCCAGCAAGGCACCCGGGCCACACGAGCGCACCATGCGCAGCGCATGGTCGAACGATGTATACCTGACCGAACAAAGGTCATCAGGTATCGCATCGTTGACCGATCGACCGGCTGGGTAGGACAAATGATGAATAAGGCGAAACTCACCTAGGGACTTTTTAGGAACCAAACCCAATGGCGAAACCTTAAGGTTGGGAAAAGGGGGTGCGGGAAAAGGTCCGGCGACCCTGCCCGCGTCTAATTCCTTTTTAATGCTGGCCTCGGCTACCTCCTCCCTTCCCCTGAGGGATAAAAGGTTGGGAGCATCCTGAGGGGATCTATTACCCATAAAAGGGATACGAAATCCCTGCTTAAAACCTTGGATGAGATACTCCCTGTCCTCTCCCCTTGGGTACGATGCGAGCCAGCGCTCCAGCATGTCCACCTTAATTGGGGAGGGGGCCTTTCGGAGAACTAGTTCCATCCGTGGCAGGCTTGCCAGCCCACTGTCCACCCCTCCCTCTGCCTCGCGCCCCCCCAGGCTTGGGACAAGCCGAGGCTGCATGGGGGCCAGAACATGTGGGACACTCGTGCTTATACCTGCAGTTCTTCCGACTGCAGGAACCATTGGACGAGAAAGTCCAGCACAGCAGGCGGGCTGGAACCCCCTGCCCCGCCAGTTGGCGGGTAGCCTGCGCTGGAGCTGCTCGCTGGACCGCATGTCCACAATGGTATCTATCCCCCGGGGCAGGACGTGTGGGTGTCATATACAAGAGCCACAGTCTCTGGCACGGCTCATCCCATCTCATCTCGGGGTGCAGGGGAATCCTCATACGGAATTCCTCATCATATGCTAGCCATGAGGGGCCCGGGAAATCTACCATCGCCCTATATATATTGTCCAAATATTGGACCATGGGAATAGCTAGATCCGGCCGCGCCCTCAAATATACCGCCATGTATATCAAATAAGCGGGGAGCCAGTTAGCCCAGGTACGCGGCGGCTTACGGCGGCGTGCCTGCTCCTTGTCCTTCTCATCCTGACCCTCCCTTTCTTCCTTAGTGGGCTCTCTGTTCAGGAGTGAGAAGATATCTACGTACTCCCCCCGCCATATCTTTTCTCTGGTAGCCTGAGCCAAGTGATCACCCAATGGCAAGGAATACCCTGCCGTCGGCAAAGCCGAAAAGGGGACAGCTGGCCTACCAAAGGGGGCCTGAGTTAACCCTGCCACCCCAAGTACGTTCCCAGCAGTGTAAGAACCCAGGCCCACCCCAGCGGGCATGGTGGCAGTAGTTGTCGCCGGGTGGGTCGCCAGCGGCGTAGCCCCTGCACCACCCGCGCGAGGCCAAGGCCATTGAAAGGTCCCCCCTATATTGGGAATGTGTGTGGATGTACTCGTTTGCACCATATACTCACATGCTGCACCCCCGCGGGCCACCCCCAACGGGGGTTCCGGCCCACTGGGGGCGTCGGAGCTCACGACCGATGTAGAGCTCATCACCGGGGCTTGACCCGCACCAGGTTGCTGGCTGGGGAGCTGCGAGGCAGTGGCCGGAGCCGCGCCACCCGCCTGCAGCAGCTCAACCCTCCCCGCCGGCCGTTGTCCTGCTGCCGATAGCGCCTCAAAAGGTACCCCGAAAGGGGCACCTGCCTGACTGGCCCGGGCCAAAGACTCCTCTAAGGCCGCAATACGGGCCAGTAAGGTGTCTACATTAACCATGGGTAAAGAGCCGGCCGGCCCACCTGACCCTTGCATGGGGACAGTTCCCTGGACCCCATGGCCCATATGTGGCCATTGGCCAGGGCCGAAGCCCGGTAGGGCTGATGAGGAAACCTGCCAAGGCAGGGCACCGGGCCACCCCCCAAGGCTAGAGGGCCCCGGGAGAGGCTGCGGCCCAAAAGTAATCGGCCCAACGGATTGGGCGGAAGAAGGAGCGGTGTCCACCGCTCGCGGGCCGCGGGCCGGAGCGCCCTCCGCGCCCGCACTCTGATCGGGCCAAGGGGCGATAGACCCCAAGCCACTAGCCCCGGCCGGGGATGGCAAAGGAGGCTGTTGAGGAGGCGGCACCGCGGTCCTCCGACCTGGGTTGCGCCTCCTAACAGCCCGGGCTGAATTCGCAGCAGCCTTCTTTTTGGAAGGCATCTCGAGCAAAAAGGGAAGCTAGCTAAGCAAAAGCGACCCAAAAAGGCTTCCCGTTGATACCAACGAGCGACGGAGGCGCAGGGGAAAAAACTTCTCCGCTCCGTCGCTGAGGCAAAATGGCAGCACGGCTGCCTCGTGGCCACCCCTTTTATAAGGGAGCTGGCCACGCCCCTAACTACCCGGATTCTCTGTCCTGTGGGGGGGGGCCCCGCAAAGTGCGCGGCGGCCATTTTGGCGCCGCGCTTGCATTCTGTATTCTGTCCTAATGGGCGCTCAAACCATCATGCAGTACCCGAGTCTCAAACTGCCAATTTGCCCGCCTTCCAGCTAACAAGGTGAGCTTCTCAACTACTGAGCCACTGCAGCCCCTAAAAGTAAACTAATTCCAGTTTACCAAGCTCAAAAAGCTTACAGTACTGTAAACAAATGAATAAAACCTCCTGAGAGAGCTCCCACTTCCAGTGATGACTTATGGTCCCTGGGGGTGGGGTGGAGCACAGATGACGTGGTCACCCATCATGAGATGTAGCTCTCAAATTATCTTTACATTTGTGTCTCTTTGTACAAATGGATATATGCAAATTGTATGCAAATCGTAACCAATTCATGCTCATTTTTTGTTATACATTTCATCATTTTTTGAAAATATGTAGATAGCCACTCTTTTAGACAAATTATCCATCCTGTAGCAACATAGCATGAAGTCACCTGTCAAATGGCCCCTATGAAAGCACTTGCTCCACATGGCCAGATTGGCTAGTGCCACTATTTTAGTTCCCACACAATGCAAGACTATGTCAATCGTTGTACAATTTTCCCATAGAGATTTTTGTTGTATGATGCAATCATTTGTTCCAAAATTATCTTCATTGTATGATTTTTTCATTGTATGATGCATTTGTTATACGAGGTTCCACTGTACTGTACATTGTTTGTACCTCAGAAAAACAAGAGGCTTTCTTTGTTTTCTATCTCAGAAACACAAGATGTGTTGTGCCACCCCACCCACATGTAATGTACATTTTTAATCACCTGCAAGCATACCTGTGAAGTATCCCATTTTGGGCAGGATTTCCCGTAATTCACCGCTCCATCACACTCCTTCCCTCTGTCAGCCCGTATTTTAACAGCCAGGAAAGGGGTTACTGCACATGCGTGCCACTGTCTCTGATGGGCACACATGCGCAGTAACCCCTTTCCTGGCCAAAGGGGTTTCTGTGCATGCGTGCAGGGGTTACTGTGTGTGCGTGCCACTGCCTCTGATGGGCACACATGCACAGTAACCCCTTTCTTGGCTGCACATGCGTGTTGCTGCCTCTGATGTCAGAGGCAGCGACGTGCATGCGTCAATGCCGGCACCCAGAAACCTTCCCATATTTGGACGTCGGCAACTTGACAGGTATGCCTGCAAGCACTAATTTCGCAGCCCACTTTGCTTCTCTTCTCCAAGTTTCAACGGGTCAAGTAGGAAGCTATCTGGTTTTTCCTGTTTGTCAGGACCCAGATGTCTGAACTGCTGCATATGTAGGTAAGGCAACAAATCAGAAATGCCAATGTCCAGCCCAGGGACATGCATTGCTAGAGCCAGAACTTTATAGTGCAAACAACCCAATGTAAATTATCTGTGCAATCTAGTGACCATGAGCAATCTAAAACATATTTGGTTAACATGTAAGGCCACAATGTTGTCACATCAAAAATGCACTGTGAAATTATCTCATGTGGCTACCCACAGATGTATCACCACTACTAGTGGAGGACATTCCCAAAAAGTCAAATCCTGTGTGATGTCAAGTTCTATGGCCATTGTGCTACATACCACCTGCTTTGGAAATAAACTTCAAAGCCTGGGGCAATGACAACAACAGACTTTATCTAAAACTGAGCACCAGTATCTAAAATCATTATAGCAGTAGTGAGACTTTCTGTCTTTTCAGTTACCAATGTCTGCTATCAGCCAGGAGAACCCATCTAACAACTGCTGGCAGCCCTTAGAACCCCACCCCTGCCCCCACAAAGAAAGGAATGGGCCACAGGGCAGATATCTGTTACAGCCCTTATTGTCACTCCTGAAATGTGCTAAACTGCTCAAAAACCATGCACAGAGCATCCAATGGAGAAGTGCCCTAGCCATGCAAAAACTACCATTTGAATTAAATCCCAATAGTTCAAAATCTTCCAGGTCTACTAGCATCAATAAAATTGCGACTTAGTGTCATATTTTATCATTTCAGTGCACTTTCTATAACTCCTAACTACTCAGACCATGGCATCAAACAAAGAATACCTAAGACAGTGATGACAAACCTTGGCATTCCAGGTGTTCTGGAACTTCAATTCCCAGAAGCCCTGATCAGCAGGAGTGCTGACTTGGGCTTCTGGTAATTGAAGTCTAAGAACACCTGGAGTGCCAAGGTTTACCATCACTGACCTAATTGAACTAAGAGAGCTGGCATCAATAACCATTACACCCTTTGGGTAGGATAGATGGTAAATGATGTTTAACTCCCCAGGAGCCTGCTTAGGAACTCATAGGCAACACAACGGGGAAACTCTCAAATTGGGGTGTGTATGTGTAGGGACCGTGATATGCCCAACCACCCTGACCCATGCAATTGTTTTGGCAATCTTTTTGCTGATCATGAAGTCATGCATGGATTTCAAATTCACCCAAAATGTGGGCCACCTCTCACCCTGAAACAGGATCCAAAAAAGCAAACATAAAATCTTACTGTTCCAATGGTTACCATACCAAATAGAAGCATTGAAAACTATCCTGATGTAGGTCTAATTCTAGAGGAATACTCAAAAGCCTGTCTGTCTTCTTTTACTTCCTTTCTTTCTTTCTCTTCCTCCTTCCTTTGAAATATTGGAAACAGTTGTGCTGGGGAAAAGGCATGTGAAGATAAACAAATCTGACGTTGACAACACTGTTTGGCTACATCCATCCTCAGATATGCATTCTCTCAGCTTCTTTGGCCTATGCTGAGGTGTTAATCCAGATAATATAATCATACTGCGACCTGGCCTTTCCTATGAATAACAATTGGTTGCAAGTAGGTCTTCACTATATTTCTTTCCTTAGGAAAAAATGAAATAAATAAAACTGTTCTCTGTGTGGTTTGGGAGCTGCATCTGTCATGCTGTTTATATTTTGTCCTGCAACCTTGAAATGAGAAGCTAATTTCAATCGCAAACCTGACCTTTAATGTTGTCAGCCTTATCTTTGCTTGGACTTTCCCCCTTTAACCTTCATAGACACAAAAGTAATCTGAAACCCATCCAAAGCGTTAAATCCTAAATATTTTCTACACTGCTCTGGTCTCCTTGCCACATTAGAGTTGTAAATTAAGGCATTGTATGATGCAGAAACCAACCTTCCGTATCACAGTTTTCTTCTCTGAATGAGGCAAGAGCTGGTCAGTAAATATACATGGTCAGCTTCAGGTTTGCCTCACTAGGGGTTTACATGTATTTTTAACTGCCTTCAATTGTTAATGTATTCCTCAAATGAGATGCATCACCTTGAAGAATGGCTTTTTGCCCTCTGGGAATACGCCAAACAAGTATTTCATTCACTATGATAATCAGTTCTACCTACAGCAACATATGAAACCCAAATTTAATAGGCAGTAGTGATTAGGTTTTAAGACAGAAGGCCATCAGTGTCCACTGTAAATAATAATAATAGCGGCAAGAACACTAGACCATCCTGAAAAATAGTGCAGGTTTTGTGTGTAAAACTCATTAGGAAAAATAATGACACTCTTCAAGATGTACAATAAATATTTGTGTGCACGTCTGTGTGTGCGTTATTAAGATTTCTTTGAGGATGTGGGGGGGGGGGAAATCCAGTGTATATATTACACACTGGAAGGCAGAAGTATACAAGGGTGTCCAGTTAAACATGTGTGTGATCAAAATTATCTTACTCCCAGTTAATATTTCTTTGTGTATCAAAAACCAGAGAACAGTACAGAATTCTTTGGCAAAAAGAAGGAAACGGGAATGATGGGGGAAAGAAATTAACCCAAAATGTAAGCCCTTAAATCAGCAGCTTGGGCCGTGGACAATAAATGATACAGTGGTTCCACTTTCTTGGAACTGAAAAGCAAAAGAAAATGAAGAAAGATGCTCCTGACAGGGTGAGGATGATGAGAGAAAGCTAGCATTATGAATGATATGTTAAGTGATTGGCTCAGATGGAATCATGGGATTGCTGCCTTTTACAGAGGTTGATTTTCATCTATATTGTTTGACTTTTTTCCTCAGCAATGCTTAATATATGCAGGCTGCATGTGCGTGCACACAGGCAATATATAAAACTACAGATGTATATTTACATTACATCTTATATAGCATACATATTTATATAGGCTCAGAAATCACCTTATGCCTATTAAACACCTTACACCTTTAAGGATACAGGCAGCTGATCAACATCATTTATTGTTTTATGCTATAAAATATCTATTTTATATGCCTCCTGTATCCTACTGCTTTCCAAACCTAGGGGAAGCAAAGATGATTTTATTCAATAGCTTGCTTAGTTGTTTTGATTTTCCTTAGCATCAAAGAGAAAAGGGGAGAAAAACTGTTACTATTTAGCTATACATTTTCTAAAAAGAAGGGTTTTAGAACAACTGAGTGACCTATTTTAATTAAGAATTATACTTTGTATTATTAGATGGGTGGTTCTTACATATGCATTTTGCATTCTCAGTAATAAATTAAGGGACATTACTGGATTTATTTCGTCTCTTTGTACTTTGTTTTGTACATCAAGAGTCAAATAAACATCTTGATGAATTAGTTCAGAAGCATATGTATACTATTTAATGTATCTTCAGCATTTTTTCTAATAGAGAAGAGTGGGCACTGTCACTGAACAGTCCAATATATTTAACTCTTTAATGATGTCTGCCTGCTAAGTTAAAGGTACGATCCACGGGGAAGTTCTGTCGTGTAAAAGACATTGAAATGTGTGCAGCTGTGCTAGAATGTCTGTTTTTCAAACCTCCCATTCATTTATGCAAATCAATGTTATAAGATGGGACCTTTGAGCAAAAAGAGATTGAGGATGGAACATAAACTTGATGATTACACAACTTGGTGCTTTGAGTGATGTTGTGCTCAGAATGTCAGGTTTGAACAAGAGAAAGATCCAGGATGGATCTTGCTGACAACCCACTGGGAGGATCCTAGAGCCTTTGAGATCACTGGGAGATATCGACAAAACAACAAAACTTATAGCATTGTTGTGGAGAAAATTAGACCCAACTCTTTTTGCAGTCAATATACTTTGATATTATAATTTGTTTAGCTTGTTCATTGCTTTTATGATGGATTTCTTCTTTCACCAAAACTTATTCAATAAATTTCTCTGTACATTACTGAATTTGTTCTCCTTTACCTCTTTCTCTTTTCTTTTTGTTTCAAATGTGAGTTTATTGTTAATTGCTATATCCTAAACTTCATTATACCATTCAATCAATTTAAATTCATATTTTACTTTCCAGTTTCTTGCAATTAACAATCTCACTACCATAATTAGTTTAGAAATCAGTTCTTTTCTTGCCCACTCCCATTGTGCATTTTCATAAATTAACAAAAGTGCTATTTGGGAGCACATAGTAGAGCAGTTAGAAACCAAGCTACTGTATTTTGTTTAATAAGTGTTAAATATCATCATCGTATTACTTTGTAAAAATTCTCTTCTATCTTTACAAACATGTCTTTAAAATTCTCTTATTATGCCAGTTCAAAGAGATATTTTTTTTGGAAAATTCGAATAGGGTGAGACAATGGAATTGGAAAAAAATAGAAGTACTACAGGAAGGATCCTCATTGCAAATGCGTGAGAAAACCAGCAGTTTAAGGGTTTAACTGTCCAAGGAAAAAATGATCCAACATATTTCTTAATGGATATGCACACTGACTCAAACACCAAATGAGCTTAAATTGAGGTCATAAAAACCTAATTTGGATTCTTATTTATTCAACAGTCAAGATACACCATAACATAGATAAACTTGGTTACACTGTTGTATAAGAGAGTATGAAAACTGTTTGGGCAATCAATTGCACAACTACTTGCATTGGCTAGTATCTTGTTGTGTACTTGTACCAGTACAACAGGGTCTGACATAATCAACAATTGTAGGTTGTCTCTAATTAAAGAGTCCTTGCTTCGTTTTCAATTTGTGTGCAACTCACATGCAATGAGACAATGTTGCAAACAATCCAGAATCAAAATAGGAACACTTTAACTGGGGTCAATCACTCCTATTGTTCCAAAAATGCTGCACAACAGAATTTTGGCTAATGACTTTGTTGAGATATAATTAATTAGAGGATATACAACTGGACTTATGTATTTGTCCATGCAAAAACCTAGGTATATTCAAATTAAAATGTTCTAATATGCATCCTTGAATCTGCGACTTTATGCATACTCACCTTGGAACTGGTATCAATGAATTCAGTGGGATTTACCTCTGAGTAGATGTGAATAGGGCTGTATTACTAGCTACATTGTATGTAGCTGTGTAATTTATTTATTTTTAATTATGTTTACATTTACATTCTCAAAAACAGTAAATGTTGTCATTTCAATTGAGAAGTTACATATATACCAAATCAGTATGTGAACTGATATTTCATATAACTATTCCAATTAGTGTCCAAAAATGATATTTTTATGTTAGATCACTGTTGATATAACTAATTTCTTGTGGCAATGCTAGCCTGCCAGTTTTGTTGCTTTGTCTCATATTTGCCAATTGCTTGTGGGGAAATATAATGAATTCTCTTTCCTTCCCCCCATAGAAATAAATACTGTTAATTAAACTAATGAAGCAATATTTAAGGAGGAAAACTGGACATAAAATTGACCCAGGTGCTCATTATTAAAACTTTTTAATATATATTTTTTGCCAAAATGAGAAACTGTACATCAGTGGCCCAAGATAATTAGCATGCCTTCTAAATAAATGATACAGTGAGATACTTCTTAGAATTAGGAGAACCTACAAATTTCATTTGCTATGATAGAGCCCAGCAGGCATTTTAGAGTAAAAAGGGCGCCTGTGAATCCCCAGTATACCACTCAGATCACCCCCTGAGGTGAATTGCAACTCACATTCAAATCAAATGTTTTCCTATCAAATGCTCTACTAATGGCTTTCCTATGAGACCTAAGCTTGTCACTCACCCAAAACCTATTTAGACATGTTAAAGCAGAATTTGTTGTTTATTTGTATTTCATTGAAGTGAGTTTGTTTTCTCATATTGAATTTGTATCCAAACCCCAGTTTGTCAATACCACTTAGCTAGATCTTCGGTTTGTTGTGTGTTTTTCTCTGCATGTAATCCACATAGGGAAAAAGGTGGCACTCAGGTTCCTCTGTGGTGCTCTATTAACGAAGTGTTGGAAACAACAACCGTGTCTAACTACAGAAGAAGAGGAGGAGGAGGAGGAGGAAGAAACATTGGTGATATTGTACAACTTCTGGGTCAAGCTCCACGTCAAGGAGAGAACAACACTAACCAAATCAGACTGGAGGAAGACCCATGAAAACACAAACTAAATTGTAAGAAGGTTCACAATAAGAAACAAATAAAAAGACTTCTAGAGAAGGATTTCCATGCCTGTTTTCTATCTCCTCCTCTCCCTTCTGAAAACTTGCAATGCTATTCAACTCCACTGAGTTACAATTTTCTGGGAAAGCTGTTTCTCTAAAACACGTTGTTAGAATTTGCACGTTAGCAGTATCCTTGTGGTTAGGAAGACTAACTCTGTGCATTAAACATTCTATAAAAACAGGAACTAAATATTATGTTTGATATGCACTTCAAACACCTAAAAGGCCAAAGAAAACCCTTCCTTAATTATTGAAGAAGTGTCTGTAAAGGAAACATGAGCAAATTGCATCCATCCTTTTATCCTGACTAACCTTTTATTGTCCTTTACTTCAGAATGGCCAAGCCAGTATATTTAATAAAGAGAGAAGCGACCATCAAAGGAGGCAGGGGTCTAATAAATGGTCCTGATTAAAGGGCCTGACAGGGTATGAACCTTGCATACATTTTCTTATGGTGTCAGGCTAGGATACTGATTGAAACCCCATTAACATAATCACACATTTAGAAGAAATATTGTAATGTATCAAAAACATTACACTTCATGTAATAATTTTAAGGACATTAAAATGCAAATGATAATAAGGAGCTGTGTTCTAGATATATGCCAAAAGCCTGATTATTCACATATTTAGCATGAAGGATGCAGATTCTTTTTTTAGCAAACATCTCTCCAGGATTTCAAAAGATTTTTACCCACATCCAGAATTCAGAGGGCACATATCTTCAAGGAATATGTTCCGGGTTCATCGTGTACTTTTAAAAGTCAGCAGGTCTGTTCTGTTCAAATAACAATATTAAAACAGTTCCATTATTAACATCTTTCTTAAGATCAGGAGATGCCAAATGAACTAACCAGCTCGTGATTTTTCAGTTAAAGTTAGAACCATTGTTTCTGGAATAGAAAGAAGTCAAAAGTATTATATTGTCCTGTTATTATTAAAATGTGTGTTCAGAGTAACAGATTTACTGTAGATTTGCAACAGTAATTTTTCAAATGCTAATTTTAAAACAATAAAAAGCAGTATCTGCTCCCACACAAATAGCCATAATTATGTAAAGAATGACTGCTTCAGACTAATGACTTTCAATACGCTTTCGTCTAACACACTGGAAGAAGGGGCCAGAAAGGTCAACAGTAATTCATAACTGCTATAAAATTGTGTAGCATCCCAGGGCTTCTGGAAGATGCTGACATTATCCTGCTTCTTCGACTGGTTTGTGTATGTAAATTTGTGATCGGAAGTGCACGGCTTGTGCCATATCCCACGCAGAGCATCAATCAGTTGGTAGAATACATCAGAGTATTTTCATTATGTCCTAGTTCTTTACTGCATCAGAAGAAATTATCCTGGCAAGTCGGGCTGCCTTCTCTGGATAGCATGATATGACCAGCCAGGTTTCAGCTCAGGAGTCTTGTAAACATTACAGGATCAATCTCACAATCACAATCATCAATCTTTCCTACTCCTGCCTGGTACAACTGCAAAGATTGGTAACCAGGCAATGTAGATTTAAATTTAACCCTGAATGCCGAGACCTGTATGTCAGATCTGGACGTCTTGCTACAGGGAATGCATGCATGGGGTTTTGATGAGATGATGGAAATGTAGCATGTAGCATGATTACATTTGCAAAAATCAGGTGTCATACTTTTCTCTTTTTATATATATATATATATATATATATATATATATATATATATATATATATATATATATATATATATATATATATATATATATATATATATATATATATATATATATATATATATATATATATATATGAGAGAAAGAGATACAGTATAGATACAGTATAGATAAAGATACTAATACCATGAAATCTCACTCTTATGGCTGATGAAGTGGACCTGACCCATGAAAACTTACATTTAAAATATAGAATTTAGTCTTGTTTTTTATTATTATTATTTACTATCTGATTTCACCATGTTCAGTTGGTGATATAAAGTTACACAATGTTTGGTTAGTGTAACAGATACAGTTGCAAATCAGTGTGGGTTTTTACACCTAGCAATGACTGACTGCAGTGGCTCAAGTGGCTAAGATGCTGGCTGGGAGGTGGAAGGTCAGCAGTTTGATTCCTAAATACTGCAGGACGGAATGAGCTCCCGTCTTTGTCCTAGCTCCTGCCAACCTAGCAGTTCGAAAGCAAGAAATTGCAAGTAGATAAATAGGGACAATTGCAAGTAGATAAATAAGGACCACTTCGGTGGGAAGGTAACAGCATTCCATGCACTCCGGTGTCTAGTCATGCATGCCACATGACCACAGAAACATCTGCAGAAGCAGACAGTGCTGGCTCTTCGGCTTTGAAACAGAGATGAGCGCTGAACCCTAGAGTCGAATGCGACTGGCTTTCAAGCAAGGGAAACCTTTCCCTTTACCTAATGACCAAAGATCCCTGATTGATATTTAGATTTACACAGAAAAAGCCTCCTCGGAAATTGTGTTATTTTTGAGCCACAATCAGGCATACCCTGGTAATGGCAACCTTGTGTTGCCAGCTAATCTTTCTCACACTAGGTCAGACAAAGGGAACTGCAGAATGAACTCACCAAAAGGTGCCTTCATTTTGGCAGTTTCACCTCTGGCCTAGAGTTGGAAGAAGAAGAAGAAGATTTCTTTCTATGAAGTTTGATTCTGTGAAGTAGAAAATGGTTAGTACAGTGGTACCTCGCTTAAAGAGCATAATGTGTTCCACGGAATTGCTCTTTAAGCGAGATTGCTTCTGGTGGGGGGGAATTACGAACCCCGATTTAGTTGTTAAGCAAGTTTTTGGTTGGTTTTAGTTGTTAAGCATGGTGACCATTCAGAGAAAATTCTTCTCTTTAAGTGAGTTACTCTCTAAGCGAGGCACTCTTTATGCAAGGTTTTACTGTAAATGGTTACAAAATAATCGCTGTGGCATTTCAACTGTGGAAGTTGCATAAACCAGAAGCCACAAATCACAAAGGTATGCTAGGGAAATGCTAAGAGGAAGCACAATGAAGTAGGAGAGCTAATTAGTATGTCTGAACATCCAAGCATTCTATGTGCTTCAATAGCATAATGTCGAAGTTTATTCACAGAAGAGGATACAGTGACCGAACCTGTGAGCCAGGGATTACTGCACCCTCAGTGCACCCCATCAAGAGAATGTGCCACTGCGTTGCCCCCTGAATGAGCTTCTTGACAATGATTCACTGCTCACTCAAGTGGACCACTCCTGTGAGCAGCTATTCATGTATATCCAAGCCCATTCTTAGCTATTGCCTCTGTGCCTTGGGACCAAGCCGCTTCCCTGGTACTCTCTGTTCTTGGTAAAAATTTCTCTGGAGCAGGGGCAGGGGGGAAGAAAGGCATTTATCTGTACCATCCTCCAGTGAATGAAGCATTACCCAAAGCAGGCCGATTCACAGGTAAAACACCTGGCTGATTCATCTCATCCCATCATTGAAATTTAACAGGAAAGCTTCTTGACTGCATATGCCTCCTCTGCATAACGAGCAGGGAAAGGCAGGCTTCCATGGAAAAGATATTGCCCATAGAAGCATTTCATTATATTACATTTAACTATGTCCACTGTAGCATGCATCCAGGTGAAGCAAAGAAAAGATAACAAATGTTGAGCTTTGAAAGGCAGGTGGAAGCAGCAATGATAATGATCATTTTTGATAGGTGAGAAACAGTATATATGTAATGAGAAGAACTTGTATAAAAGGTTGTAATTCCCCCTCTGATTTTTTTTCTCCTTTCTTTTCTGATGTGTGGTAGGGAGAGATGGAGGGAGTTAGATTTTTTTTTAAGATTTATAGATGGATTCATTTTTTTATATTATGCTTTGTTTGATTCATATGATGCCAGTATAACCTGTTCCATAAGGCATCATTCCTCTGCCGTATAATTTTTAGAAATGTAAATTTATATTCACCTTGTACAGAAATTCCCAGTTTGGAACCTTTTAAAGAACAATAATTAATGTAATCAAAATAACCCTTGTGTGAAATAAAAAAGGAGAGGAATGGTTAAATCATAGGGGACAGACCTGTGTTTACATGGACTATTGCATAAGGGAAATTACATAAGTTTTTCCTCACCACCATCAGGAAAAACCTTGTGTATCCAATATTGTAATGACAGTGAAAACGAGAGCATGATTGGTTATACCCTACAATGCACAAAGGGAAGCCAACACTATATAATTGCTTCCTATGTAGAGGTTTACGCAAACTGGATTTAGGCCAAGGAGCTGTACCTGATGCCATTTAATGTTAAAGCATACAGGAACCCCCAGAGGAATACCCAAGTATGCATACAGCAAGTCACATGGTCAGATTTGGCCACAGATTTGGGAACTCCCATAGATTTGACCACGCCCACTGAGGTAGCCCCGCCCACAGTGTTTCCCTTGTTTTCAAATCCAAAACTTGACAGGTATGCAGCATATCCATCAGGAAGAGTGCCTCCCCTGACGGATCACTAGCTGCCGCCTTTGCATTTCCCCCTCAGCTGTTTTGAGGGACAGCCCTCGAAACAGTGCAGGAAAAAATGCACAGGCGGCAGATCTGTCAGGGAGAGCGCCTCTCCTGATGAATCGCTGGCTGCCACCTTTGCATTTCCCCCCTAAGATGGTTCGAGGGCTGTCCCTCGAAACAGCGGAAGGGAAAATGCACAAGCGTCAAATCCATCAGGGAGAACGCCTCCCCTGATGAATCACTGGCTGCCGCCTTTGCATTTCCCCCTCAGCTGTTTTGAGGAACAGCTCTCGAAACAGCAGAGGGAAAAATGCACAGGTGGCAGATCCATCAGGGAGAGTGCCTCCCCTGACAGATCGCTGGCTGCTGCCTCTGCATTTCCCCCTCAGCCTGCCTTCCCCCCCCCTGGGCAAAGTCAGGGAAGGGGGGACAGATTGTGTCCCCCTCCTCCCTTCCCTGCCTCCCCCCCCAAAAATAACAGGGAAGGGAGGAGAGATCGCATCCACCTCCCCCCCTTCCCTACCTCCCCTCTCCACAGGGCCCAAAACCACCCCACCAACAACAACAAAATATCAATACCTGCTAGGCAAGACCAGGCAAAATAGCTAGTTACCTATAAAGCTACAGTAGTTATAATATAGTTTTCCATCCAACAGATAATAGCAGCATGATGGTCTGGCTTACCAAATTTCAGTATAGATATTGTATTCTGAAATCACAGACATATGTGTAATGTATACAATTTCAGATGTGAATATTGGCTGATTGACAACTTCTCTAGAGTTTCATGCACAGATGTAGGTGATACCTCTCTAGAGTTTCATGCACAGATGTAGGTGATACCTTTATTAGCTCACTAAAAATCAAACCAGAAGTAAGCTTTCATGATTCAAGATCACTTCTTCAGGCTACAATATATACCAATTGTGGATAATGCCGAAAAATTAATATAAATGAGAATCCATAAATCATAGCAAATGTTTGTGCCAGACATTCTTCTTAAAAGTGAGTTAGGAGAAGGGCAGGTTGCATTGAGATACGGTTTTCAAATTGCACTCTTGGTAGGTGCTGGCTGTATTTCTTCTCCCAACTTCTGCGAGAAAGGCAAAACTAGAATTGCCTCCAGAGCGCCATTCAAGTTGTCCTAAGCCTGTAATGGCCAACTTTTGCACTCCAGGTGTTCTTAGACTTTGATTCCCAGAAGCCCAAGTCAGCACTCCTGCTGATCACAGCTTCTGGGAATTGAAGTTCTAGAACAGCTGGAGTGCCAAAGTTCGACATCACTGTCCTAAGCTCTCTAACATTTAGAAACCATTCATATGTTGATATTTTCCTTTCCTGCCTGTTACTCTTCATTCAATATGAGTCCTTGAGACATGGAAATTGTGTAGGAGATAGCCCTTTGGCTGTGCAGCATTTCATAATTTTCCAGATTTAGTTTGGAGAACCTGCTGCAGTTCAGGCAGAAGTGAAATTGAAGCAGTTTCATCTGCAGAAATACCCACTGGATCCATGTCACTAGATTCAATATACATATTTCCTTCATACTACAACATGAAGTGAAACATGAAAGTGTTGTTATTGTTGTTGTTGTTGTTATACTATATTTATATTCCGCCTTCCTCACCCTAGGGTGACCCAAAGCAGTTTACAAAAAATACAATATAAAATCCAAACAAAGATACAATATACAGTAGTACAAAAATGCAACACATATACAACAATACAAAATGCAATATGCAATATAAACATCATAATAAACATCATAATACAGTCCAAAAATACAAAATACCACAGTCACTCCAACGGCACCGCAGAAGTTCCAAGATGAAGGACAGTATTGAATCTAAGAGACTCAGACAAGATTTATAATATAGCGAGGTCCTTCATCTAACTGCAGCCCAGATGGCAGGAAAATTATGATTTATTTTCTTGATGTGTTTGAAGGAAATTATGACTTCCCTAATTTGTTAATGTTGATATCTCAACTCACTTTGAATCAGCATGGCACAAGAAAGAAAATGTCAGAGTGCAATTCTCAACAAGGCTTTTTGTTTGATAAAAAACAATGGACTGACCAGAATGAAACTATCACTTCATGATATTTCAAGTGGCAATTATGCTTAACTCAGAGAGTAATGAGGTGAAAGCTGGTTCATTAATTTATGCAATGAGGTATGAGAATTTCAGACTGCTATCAAACCATGTTGGAAATAGTGTAAGCTCAGATGGGATGAAAAATGTATCCTAAAAGATCGGGATTGTGTAAAGACCATTGTTTTCATCCGCTGGAAAGCATGCTTTTTCATTGACAGAACTGCAAAGTAGCTGACAATTTCCAAGAAATTAGAGACAAAAAAAATTCTAATTGCTAACAGTTACCATTTTAATGCCACAACAATTTACAACCTACTGGAGAAGTAGGAAGTAATCAATATTATTTGGATACAAATTTATTTAAATTTGTCAACCAGCTCAAAACATGAACTCTCTAGGTGACAAAAAGTAATTCAGAACCAAAATGAACCCAAAAATACTTGGGAGGTTGCACTAACAGTGGTGTTTGTGAGCACAGTGTTTTTGTGAGCACAGAGAAGAACAGGCATCTTTATGCCTAGGGTAGTGTACTCTGTGCCGTTCATTATGTACCATGGGATACTTAATGTAAAATGCCCACGCTAAGTAGGGGCAGGTCTAGGCAGATAGTTTAAATAAGGGAGAGAAGTGAAGCAAAACAAACTAGAGAAGGATGCAGGTACTTTACCAGTACTGCCGTATAGGGCCCGGAGCTGACAGGGGCCCTGCCGCCACCAGCCATAAGAGTGTGGTGACAGAGAAAAGTATGTTGGGGGGGGGCAATAAGATTGCTCAGTATGGGACCCAGAAATTTCGGATGGCAGCCCTGGAAGGATGCATGTCTTGCCTAAATTTAGTAGGAAAGGAAAATCCTTCTAGGTGCTAAAAACACTCCTCCTACTGATTCCCAGTGTTAGAAATGTAAGCATGCAAGATTGTTGTTGCCCCAACAAAGAATGTGGACTACTAGCACTAAATATAGTAGCTTAAAAAGAATGGTTTCAATATTCCTTTGCAAGTATAAGTAACCTGTGGTAATGCCTACCCTCTACTATACCACTTTCAGACCATGCAAATCATCCAAGCTAAACTTTCCATCTTTTTTTTTTAAAAGTCTTCCTCAATAAGCTGGGTTTGCTTCAAGTCCACATTGCCAAAAGCATTACTCAAACTAAATTATCCATGTGAGACTGGAGGCAAAAAGTCTTCAGTGATGTGACTATCCCAGCAAGGTGCTGAGCAAGATAGGAAGCTGGTCACTGACCTGAATAGCAAGGCAGAATTGCTAAGGCTGCTTGAAAACCAATTGGATCCAGCAGCCTTCAGGAGTGGACCATCTTAATTGGTCCTAGCTCCCCATGAAGGGGTTGGTGTCTACACTTTAAGCTTCAGAAGTAAATGATCTAACTATGATATGGTGGTGGATACAAGACCAAACACCTTCAGATCATCATCTCCATACCCCCTCAAGAAAATCAGGTTGAGAGTTGTTGTTGTTGTTCAGTCACACAGTCGGCTCTGACTCTTTGCGACCTCATGGACCATTGCTCTCCAGGCACCCTTGTCCTCCACCATCCTCCTCGGTCCACACAGCCCCATGCCTATTGTGTCCACAATACCATCCAGCCATCTCATCTTCGGCCATCCCCTTCTTCTTTTGCCCTCCACCTTCCCCAGCATCAAGGCTTTCTCAAGTGAATTCTCTCTTCTCATTTGATGTCCAAAATACTTTAGCTTCATCTTTGTTATTTGTCCTTCTAATGAGCAGTCAGGGCTAATCTCTTCTAATATTGACCTATTTGTTCTCCTTGCTGTCCGGGGGACTCTCAAAACTCTCCTCAAGCACCACATCTCAAAGGCATCTAGTTTTCTTCGCTCAGCCTTTCTAATGGTCCAACTCTCACAACCATACATTACCACCGGGAATACCATTGCTTTGACTATGCGGACCTTTGTTTGCAGTGAGATGTCTCTACTTTTCACTATGTTCCCCAGGTTTCTCATAGCCTGTCTCCCAAGAATCAGTCGCCTTTTTATTTCATGGCTGCAATCCCCATCTGCAGTGATCTTTGATCCTAAAAAAGTAAAATCTGTCACTGCTTCTACTTCTTCCCCATCTATTTTCCAGGGACTGACATGGCCTGTTGCCATTATCTTGGTTTTCTTGATATTGAGTCTCAGGCCAGCTTTTGCACTTTCCTCCAATCAAGAGATTCTTTAGGTCTTCCTC
Source organism: Bradypodion pumilum (assembly GCA_035047305.1). NCBI lineage: Eukaryota > Metazoa > Chordata > Lepidosauria > Squamata > Chamaeleonidae > Bradypodion > Bradypodion pumilum. The sequence goes on from JAWDJD010000004.1 coordinate 299,988,224, forward strand.
ACTTTCTGCCATCAGGGTGGTATCATCTGCATATCTCAAATTGTTGATGTTTCTCCCAGCAATTTTGATCCCATAATGTGATTCCTCCATCCCTGCATTGCACATTATGTGCTCTGTGTATAAGTTGAATAAGCAGGGTGACAAAATGCAGCCTTGTCTTACTCCTTTTCCTATTCCAAACCACTCTGTCATTCCATACTCTGTCCTAACTGTTGCTTCTTGACTCATGTACAGATTTCTCATGAGGCATATAAGGTGTTCTGGTATTCCCATCTCTTTAATTACTTGCCACATTTTGTTGTGATCCACACAGTCAAAGGCCTTGGTATAGTCAATGAAGCCGAAGTAAACTTGTTTCTGATATTCCTTTGTTTTCTCCATGATCCAACGTATGTTGGCAATGTGGTCTCTAGTCCCCCTACCTCTTCTGAAACCAGCCTGCACCTCTGGTAGTTCTCTCTCTACATGCTGCTGCAGTCTATCCTGTATTATCTTGAGCATCACTTTGCTAGCTTCTGGGATGAGCGCAATTGTTCGATAATTGTTCCAACCAGAGCGGATCGGAGGGGCTCCCTGATTGTTTCATCTGCCAGAGGGGCTCGTCTCTCTGGCACATGAAGGAGGGCCTTTTCGGTGTCCGCACCGGCCTTGTGGAACCTCCTGCCTGTAGAGTTGCGGGAGCAGATGGAGCTGCTACCTTTCAGAAAAGACCTAAAAACCTGGTTGGCAGGGCAGGTGTGGGGCCCAGATGGAAGAGTGGCCCCCGCCTGTTGGCTTATAAATTAAGCCCCCATTTCTTTTAATTGTCTTCTTTTTTAATGTGGGTTTTAAGAGGAATGGGGTAGGTGGGTGGGTATGTTGGGTTTTAATTGGTTTTAATTGGTTGTACTGTTCTATGTGTGTTTTAACTTGTTGTGAGCTGCCCAGAGTCGGGTTTACCTGATTGGGTGGCATATAAATTTGAATATAAATTAAAAATAAAAATAAAAATAAAATAATTTGAACATTCTTTGGCATTGCCCTTTTTTGGGAGTGGGACATGTACTGATCTTTTCCAATCCTGTGGCCCCTATTTCGTTTTCCAAATCTGTTGGCATATAGCATGCAATAGCTTGATTCCATCATCTTTTAGGGCTTTGAAGAATTCAACTGGGATACCATCATCTCCACTGGCTTTGTTATTTGCCGTGCTTTTTAGGCCTTTCTGACTTCACCCTCTAGGATGTCTGGTTCAAGTTCAATTTCCCCCTCATTGTTATTATCCGGGGTGTTTAGGTCTTTTTTGTAGAGTTCCTCTGTGTACTCTTTCCATCTTTTCTTTATCTCTTCTGTGTCCGCTAACTCCTTGCCATCTTTGTCTTTTATCGTGGTCATTTTTGCTTTGAACGTTCCCTTGACTTCCCCAATTTTTTAAAAGAGATCTCTAGACCTGCCTCTTGTGTTATTTTCCTCTATTTCTTTGCACTGTTCATTTAGGTAGCTTTCCTTATCTCTCCTTGCTTTTCTTTGAAATTCTTTTATTTAAGTGGTTGTATTTTTTCCTTTCTCCTTTGCCTTTTGTATTCCTTCTTTCCTCTGCTATTTTAAGAGCCTCCTCCGACAACCACTTTGCTTTTTTGCGTTTCTTTTCTTTTGATATGGTTTTCCTTGCTGCCTCTTGCATAATGTCTCACATCTCTGTCCATAATTCTTCTGGTACTCTGTCTATCTGGTCCAAACCATTGAATCTGTTCCTCACCTCCACTGTGTATTCCTTGGGTATGTTGTCTATATCATATCTATCCAGCCTATTTGTTTTCCCTATTTTCTTCAGTCTGAGCCTGAATTTTGCGATCAGTAGATTGTGATCTGAATCACAGTCTACTCCAGGTCTTGTTTTTGCTGACTGTATGGAGGTTCTCCATCTTTGGCTGCAGAGTATGTAATCAATTTGGTTTCGATGTTGGCCATCTGGTGATGTCCATGTGTAGAGTCTCCTCTTATGTTGCTGGAAAAGGGTGTTTGCTATGACTAGTGTGTTATCTTGGCAGAACTCTATCAGTCTTTGCCCTGCTTCGTTTTGTGTTCCAAGACCAAACTTGCCTGTTATTCCATCTACTTTTTGATTCCTACTTTTGCATTCCAGTCTACTAGGATAATGTGGGCATCATTTCTTGGTGTCTGTTCTATGAGACGTTGTAGGTCCTCATAGGACTGGTCTACTGTGGCTTCATCTGCACTAGTGGTTGGTGCGTATATTTGGATTACAGTGATATTAATTGGTTTGCCTTGTATTCTGACTGACATCATTCTATCATTTTTGAGATTGTATCCCATTACTGCTTTTCTCACTCTTTTATTTACAATTTTACACTCCATTTTTTCTGAGGTTTTCTTGTCCACAGTAGTAGATATGACGGTTTTCAGAGCTGAATTCGCCCATCCCTGTCCATTTTAGCTTGCTGATTCCCAAGATGTCAATGCTTATTCTTTCCATTTCCTTTTTTACCACTTCCAGCTTTTCTTGGTTCATAGATCTTACATTCCATGTCCCTATGCAATATTGTTCCTTACAACACTGTATTTCTCCTCCCCCTCTCCTGCCCATCCCTTTCTTTCCATCTAACGTGCTAAGCATCCTGTTCCCTCTGATTTGTCCCTTTGTTTTGCATAGGGTTCTCTTGAAACACTTCCTGGCATGCTTTGCCGGTTTCTACGCCATTTTCCTCCCATCATACATATTATCACAGTTTAAAACAATGTAACATCATTCATATTATCACAGTTTAGAACATAATATCAGTTTAGAACACAGTATCAGTTAATTTTCTGCTGTTAACTATTTCAAGTCACTATGTAAGTCACTATGTAAATCAGTTTCTTCTAAAGTCTCTATATGAGAAAGTCTCTCCTGTAAGTTAGTTACATCAAATCACTAAAAATTGGTACTTTCAAAGTTACTACAGTTTCTATATTTAATTAATTGATTTTCTACTTATCCTCCTCCCTCCTTCCCTCCGGCTCCTTTGAGGGAACCGGAGGGATGCGCAGGTGGTGAGCGGCATGGCAGCATGGCCCCAGGTGATGGTGGTGGGGGCCTCTTCCTTCCCTCTGGCTCCTTTGAGGGATCCCAAGGGATGCACGGGTGGTGAGTGGTGCGGTGGCCTGGCCCCAGGTGATGGGGGGGGGCCTCTTCCTCCTTCTTCCCTCCAGCTCTTTTGAGGGTACCGGAGGGGTGCGCGGGCAGTAAGCATCATGGTGGCGTGGCCCCAGGTGATGGCAGTGGGGGCTTCTTCCTCCTCCTTCCCTCTGGCTCCTTTGAGGGAGCCAGAGGGGTGCGCGGGTGGTGAGTGGCGCAGCGGCCCGGCCCCAGGTGATGGCGGTGAGGCCCTCTTCCTCTTTCTTCCCTTCAGCTCCTTTGAGGGAACCAGAGGGGTGCGCGGGTGGTGAGCAGCGTGGCAGCGCGGCCCCAGGTGATGGCAGTGGGAGCCTCTTCCTCCTCCTTCCCTCTGGCTCCTTTGAAGAAAACGGAGGGGTGCACGGGTGGGGAGCAGCCCGGTGGCCCGGCCCCAGGTGATGGCGGTGGGGGCCTCTCCTTTGAGGGAACTGGAAGGGTGCACGGGTGGCGAGAGGCGCGGTGGCCCAGCCCCAGGTGATGGCAGTGGGGGGCTCTTCCTCTTCCTTCCCTCCGGCTCCTTTGAGGGAATCGGAGGGGTGTGCAGGTAGTGAGCGGGGCGGCGGCGCAGCCCCAGGTGATGGCAGTGGGGGCCTCTTCCTTCCCTCCAGCTCCTTTGAGGGAACCGGAGGGGTGCGCGGATGGTGAGCGGTGCAGCGGCCCGGCCCCAGGTGATGGCGGTGGGGGCTGAGAGTATGGCCTCCCAAGTGTATTTTCCATTGAGGATGGCACTCTCCAAAAGGGAAAAGAATAATTTCTCCACATGTCAGACAAAATTGCAGAAAGAAATCCTTTAATGCAAATTATGCAAAATGTTAGGTCAAGTTAAATAATCAAAATCTTGATTTCCTAATATGTGAATCAACTTAATTCTTGATAATACTCTCTACATTTTAGTATGATATTGGGGTCCTCATTCACAAATATAATATCCTGACTGAGAAGTCAACTGTTAGTTTTATGAATATGATATATGGGAAGGGGAAGGGCAAGGAGAGGTATATAAAATATTTAGAAACTTCGTATATTTTCCAAGTTTTTAGTCTTTTCTTTTAACACTCAGCCACATCATTGTACACATAATGGTGGTGAGAAGATTGCTTTCTCTGAGCAAGCATTCAGGTTTCCGGTCATCAGACCATCCAGTTGCACTTTGCTAGCTTTTACTAGTCATTAGGGCATAAATGTGTTTAATAAATAATATATGTGAAGAGCCTTTGCATCTATTAAAATGCACAGTGCATAATTAGCAGTGCATACGTAGAATTCATTGTTTGTCTCTACTCTCCCCATTGCATCTGGTTACCTCTCAAAATGGAGAAGAGAGATCAACTCCTGATCAGATCGAAAATATTTTATCACAATTCAAGTTTATATGGTATTTTTGTCTAAATAGCCTTGTGAAATACAGAAGGCAATTAGAAGAAGCAAACAACTATTACAGTACTTTGTATTGTCTTTGCATTGTTGTTGGTGTTATTCACATGTCATCAACGACATGTGCACTAGGTCTTCTAGGCCCTCTTCCCCATGTGTCCCAATGGAGAGCAGCACCTACCTGTACTTGTGACTAGGAAGTTACACATAGGCACAGGCACAGAGGCAAGTTGGGGTGCCTGACATAGACAATTCTTCTTCTTCTTCTTCTTCTTCTTCTTCTTCTTCTTCTTCTTCTTCTTCTTCTTCTTCTTCTTCGTCGTCGTCGTCGTCGTCGTCTTCTTCTTCTTCTTCTTCTTCTTCTTCTTCTTCTTCTTCTTCTTCTTCTTCTTCTTCTTCTAGGCCAGATGTGAAATGGCCAAAATGAAGGCACTAGGAGGTATACATCAAGTCTTTCTTTTATATGAGAAGCAACAGATAACTAGAGCTCTGATCATTTACCACTGTGTTTTTCAGGATTTTATTCCTCGCCATAGGGTAATTTTAGCAGCCTTGTCTTCCTAAAAAGGCACATGACAATGACTGGAGTAATTCAGCCTGGAAGCTTATAAATCTACCATATTTTATACCTGCATTTGTTTCCACTGAAAGAGGGGAATGCAGAATTATTAGTCTGCAAAATATCATTTGGAGTAACTAACTAACTGGGTGACTTCACACACATCAAAGCAAAGAAATTTATATTTTCAGTGCAAAGACAATTGAGATTCTCTCAAATTCTCCTTTCCTTCCAATAGCGATATTGTAAATTTCCAAGTGCAGGTGCTCATCCCGGCAGTCCTTGCTGCCATACTGTAAGGAGAGTCCAATATGCAGGCAACTAGGAAAAATAATCCCAAACCAATAATAAATAAATAAATAAATAAAGGAGAGGGAAATTTTCTGAGATATATTCATTAGTTTAATAAATGCATCTCATTGTGAATTGGGATTTGTTTTGCACCAGAACAGTTCAGGTATCCCTGTTTCTTTTTGCCCTTTATTTGCAGTCAAACCTGGACTGGATGTGTTTGGATGTGTTTGGACCACTGGAGACTGGACAGCGGTATAGAAATGCTACTATAAATAAATAAATAAATAAATAAAATCAGCAAACACAGTTTAACTACATTGACTTTAACCATCATTTAAAATTGATACTGACTGGACATTGACAAAAGACTATCTTGTGATTCTCTACAGTCCACTGTCTAAGGAGCCAATCTGCTCAGATGGGATGAACACAGCTGTACTTAGATTGTTTAAGATGGAGAATCAGGGGTTTGTAACTACCAAGCTTTCTGTAAATCGATTTACTGTGCATGAAATCTTACGTAACTGTATTATCAAGTGAGACTAGAAATGTGAAGCCTATTTTTTTTTAAGAATTCTTGTTCTAAACAGTTTTCTGAGTCCTAATGAGTTAAGATAATTCAAGAAAAATTCCCCCTACACCAACAGAATATCCCTGATTCCTGTGAAAATTCATCACTCAGTTTCTTTTTTTACTTTCCTATATTCCATTTTTTCACATTTTCCTCTAGAAACATTCAAATTATATGTAGTTCAATGCCTTTTCCAAGGAATCTTGCACACAAAAAATGCCAATTTGCACTAGAATTTTAACAATTCTGCCCAGATTGATGGGGAGAAATACCATGAAACACCCAACAAATTGCAAATTTCTCAGAGAAGAAGGAGCTTTTATGGAAAAATCTCACTATGAGGAGAAACAGGGATACACACACCGCCCCTTGCTTTCTTTCAGACAGCAGGAGTTCTCAAACTTTTTAAGCTGGGGGCTGTGTCACGCTCCCTCAGACAGCTTCTGGGGCCAGACAGCCATTTTGCCCTTCCTCCACCACATGGCACTTCCTGGTGTGGTGGAGGCTGTGGGGGGCCACATGAAATGGCACTGTGGGTTGCATCTAGCCTGTGGGCTACAGGTTGATAATCCCTGAGCTAGAGGGTACAATATTCACATGCCTAGATGAAATTCAGAGCCTGGCTACACTGGCCCTCCTAGGCTGATGTAATTTGGGTTTTAAGAAGCCACTTGAAGTCTGGAGGAGGACCAAAATGGGACTGTTGCAGCCCCATTAGCAGCAGAAGTACTTCCCAGTAGATGACAGGAACGCTCCCCTCATCAGCTGGGAAGTGGCTCATTCAGTCATACTTTATTTTATCCCACCCCCAGCACACACATATATTGAGGATGGGAGAAAATAATGCAGGACAGTTAAGCAGAATCTCCTGATAAGGTCTGAAAATGGGGCAAGCCAACAGACAACATACAGAGGGTCCAAAAAAGATATACATTGGTACCTCATACAACAATTTTAATCCGTTCCACTGGGCTCATTGTTGCACGAAACAATTGCTATACGATACATGCATCGTATAGCGATTTTCCCTATGTGATGCATCACACAATGATCTTTTTTTGCTAAGTGGTTTTTCTCATTGAAAAATTGTACGATTTTTTCCATAGGGAAAATTGTTATGCAGGACACCACCCCCCCCCCAAAAAAAAAACTAATTGTTATGCGATTTCATTGCTATACGGGGCAATTGTTGTATGAGGTTCCACTGTATACACATTTTAAGAGATGATTTTTTTTTTGGAATAGTAGGCATGTTGTTGTTCAGTCATACAGTTGACTCCGACTCTTTGCGACTCCATGGACCATTGTTCTCCAGGCACTCCTGTCCTCCACCATCCTCCTTAGTCTGCACAGCCCCGTGCCCATTGTGTCTACAGTACCATCCAGCCATCTCATCTTTGGCCTTCCCCTTCTTCTTTTGCCCTCCACCTTCCCCAGCATCAAGGCTTTCTCAAGTGAATCCTCTCTTCTCATTTGATGTCCAAAATACTTCATCTTCATCTTTGTTATTTGTCCTTCTAAGGAGCAGTCAGGGCTAATCTCTTCTAATATTGACCTATTTGTTCTCCTCGCTGTCCAGGGGACTCTCAAAACTCTCCTCCAGCACCACATCTCAAAGGCATCTATTTTTCTTCAGTCAGCCTTTCTAATGGTCCAGCTCTCACAGCCATACATTACCACTGGAAATACCATTGCTTTGACTATGCGGACCTTTGTTTGCAGTGAGATGTCTCTACTTTTCACTATGTTCCCCAGGTTCTTCATAGCTTGTCTCCCAAGAATCAATCGCCTTTTTATTTCATGGCTGCAGTCTCCATCTGCAGTGATCTTTGATCCTAAAAAAGTAAAATCTGTCACTGCTTCTACTTCTTCCCCATCTATTTTCCAGGGACTGATAGGGCCTGTTGCCATTATCTTGGTTTTCTTGATATTGAGTCTCAGGCCAGCTTTTGCACTCTCTTCTGTCAACCTAATCAGGAGCTTCTTTAGGTCTTCCTCACTTTCTGCCATGAGGGTGGTATCATCTGCATATCTCAAATTGTTGATGTTTCTCCCAGCAATTTAGTCTGGGAGTTAGTAGGCATGTTACTCTGATGCTATGTCTGATGAAGTGAATTTGCTCCACGAAAGCTCACATTAAAAATATAGCAGTTAGTCTTTAAAGTGCTGCAGTGTTTTTATTTTAAGAGATTTTACTTTTCATTTTACTTTGCAAGTAACTAGCATCACCATACGACAGGCAGGGCAGTGAAAGAAAATGGCAGAAGCATGCCTGCTACTCAAGGAGTGCAAGACCATTTTGAAGTGGTAGTTGAAATTTGAGAACATTGTGGAACTACAGCCACATTGGAGGCATGAGTATGCAACAGAACCTCCAACACGCCTAACAATTACATGAATTTCTGAGAAGTTTGAGACACATGATACTGTACATGATGTGCACAAGGGAAGATCCAGGGCACTTTGGTCAATGTTGTTCAAGCCATACTTCACCACTATGAGAAGTGTCTGGAGGCTGATGGTAACCATTTTGAATACCTCTTGTAATTGCAGAAGTCAAACCTGACTTGTATTCATATTTTGTTATTTGTTTATATTGAGTATTACAATTTTAATACAGTTTTTCCTTTCTTAAAATGTGTATACATTTTGGCATCCCTCCATCACATCATTCTCCCAGAACATGCAGAGAACAACAAATCCAGCCTCTTTCTTTCCCTCTTTCCTATTCACATTTTAAACCCTCATTAAGAAGTAGCATTCTCAAAAAATCTTTTTCTGCCTCTCTGGTTGGCCTTATAACAGTATCTCCTCAGAATAGCATTTGAAACCAAAAGCCAGCCTTTAATATTTTTGCCTTGAATAGTATCCCTTCAAGTGACCACAAGGGAACTCAATCTACTGAGAGCTGGCTTGTTTCTTGGTATAAAAAAGAGAGCAAGAGCTTTAGGATTTCTGGACCTAACCTGAGGGTAGGTTTGATGACCATAAGAGACTAGAAGGGAAATCTGGAAACCACTGGGACTAAAAGTGATAGCATCAGAGAAGACCATTCCTTTGTTTTTATTTTGTTTTGTATTCCTGTATGTATAGCTATATGTAGTGAGAAGATTTCACTGAATGTCTCCCCCCACCCCCTTGGTCCCTCAGGGCAGGTAGCACAGCTTCCTTTTGTTTGTATAGCATTTAATGGAGAAGGGTTCTAACCTTAATCTAAAGCTCCTTGGATTTCTGAGATAACAATCAGTCAGCAAAAGCACAACATTAACATATTGTTTTGCAAACACTGAAAGCTTAAGCTTCCTTTTATTTCTGAGATTCTATATATGTTTGATTTTGAATCCTTTTGTTTTAAAAATGCAGAATCCAATAGGGGATATTATATTTCTTTTCCAGGAATCCATTTACATAACAGTGCTACATAAATTTATACAGACACATACACACCTCTTTTATTTAATTTTTCCAAGTTAAAGAAAAACTCAGAAATGACCTAATTGGCTAGGCTTAATTTTAATAAAAAAAAACTCAGGAACAGTCCGAGATTCCTGTTGTTTGGAGGGGTGGTGGTGTATGTTTTCATTTTGTTTTTTGTTTTGTTTGATTTTTTTAAAAAAAGCTCTGGATCTTTTATTGAAAATTTCCATTTTAATTGTTAGGTTTGTATGATTTTTCAATCTGGTTCGGCAAGCAAAACAAAACCAAAAATGTTTAATAATGCAAACACAGATCAAGCGAAGTTTATGAATTTTACAGATTGCCTAAAATGCGAGGAGTTAATTACAGGCTGCTTTCCCTGGCATGTCAGCTTGATTAAATTTGGAGTTCCAAGATGAATTGGCCCAAATTCATTAGTGTTCCCTGGGTGCATATGTTGGTCAAGGTCAAGCGAAGCACACACTGATTCCAGTGTTAGCAGGGAGGGGGGGAGGGATTCTAAAGGAGGTGGACTCTTAAAAGGTCTGGGGTTGCAGCAAGAAACTTTGATACTTTTTAACTTAATAAATCTTGACAGCCTAATCATGGCTAAGCCTTTGCAGTTTTATTGGTACAGATGGCAAAGCTAGACATATTTAAAGAGATCTCCATGGCTAGTGGCAGGAGAGCATTGAATCCAAATGGGCTGGGGGGCTGGAGGAGAAAGTGCAAGACGGAAGGATAAAAAGCTACACAGCATTTCCATCTCTTGACATCTCCAGCAGCCTCCGATACAAAATATGATAAGGCCCCTGCTGAGCTAATAAGCCCAACAAATGTCTGTGTCCGTGAAGTAGATGAAGTCGTATCAAATAGTTGGGGGCTGCTATATGAAAATAAGCCAGCACCCAGGGTATAATGGCACTGCAGCAAAGCAACAAGGTCAGGCTGATGGCAGCGGCATGGGATAAGCAAAGATCTCATCAGTAAAAATAAAAATGAGTTTCCTGCCTGGATCAGTGCTATAGAACTCTTTTTTTAATTCCTTGAGTTTCGAAAAATGTCATGAATTTTTTAAATAAAAAATAATGTTTCATGTTTTTTTTTTATATTCAGAAAATGAGGAATCCAGCCTCGACTTCCTACCCATGATGAAATGCAGATTCCAGACTGGTTCTCTCTCTCTCTCTCTCTCTCTCCTTTCCTTTCAGCACAATTGTCCATCACAAAGCCCAGCTTTAAACAAGAACTTGATTGAATTCGGGTAAAAACAGTGGCTTGCTCACAGTTGAGTTATACTTTTCCACAAGGCCGATTGCCATGTTATGCTTTTTGTTCACTTGAAATTGCTTATGCAAACTGAAATCTAACTGAAGTATGAAAGGATCAGAAGCATCGGGCTTTGTGCTGGTCAGTCATAAAAGCATCTGGTTGACATGGTTTGTACAAACACATGTACAAAAAATGGGGGGATGCTGTCACACAAACCATTCTATGCTTTTAAGTAATATGGAGAGGTGTTGTGGGCTAGCAGTACTCCTGAACTCCATTTTAAACATGTCGCCATCATTGACAGCTGCAACTCGTATCTGAGAATGCATTTTATCCTAAAGCAGGGGAAATGTCACTGGTGTATATTTGTTTGAGGTAGATCCCAGTTTGCCATAAATTGACCACCGAGCCATCTCCTGCGACACATATGAAATGAGATATGCAGGATTTAACACCAGGACTGCAATGGCCTGCCACAGCCTTGAGAATACATGTAGTGAACATTCATATGGAAGCATTCTCTGCACATAAAGATGTATACACGGAAGACTTGCACATTCAAATAGGGATACTGTTCACTCAGGGCTCATCACTGTATGAAGGAAACTGTATAAATGTGATCTCCACCATATCATTCTGGACACATAAATCTCATTTATTTTTGAGGGTCTGGCTCTGTTAATAACTGACTAGAATATCACCAGGCTGTAATAAAGCTCTCCAGGTAAAGCTGGAAAAGACACTTGCGTGAAACTCGGCCAAGATTCTGACACTCAGAGCTCAGCTAGAGAGAACCTATGACCTTGGCAATCCAGCTGTTCTTGGACTTCAATTCCCAGAAGTCCAAGTCCCTGTGAATCCATACAAATGGGTTTACTGCATGTATGCAGCTGTTCTTGGACGTCAATTACCAGAAGCCCAAGTCCCTGTGAATCCACACAAATGGGTTTACTGCACATACTCGCAATAAACCCATTTGTGTGGATTCACAGACTCTTGGGCTTCGGGAATTGAAGTCCAAGAACAGCAGGAGTGCCAAGGTTTGCCATCACTGACCTTAATGGTCTGACTCGGTGGACAGAATCCTACTGTTCATAAGTTATATGCATCTCCAGTGATGTCACTAAATTTGGGAAAATTAAAAGCTACTCATTCTTCTAATCAGCTTCTAGAAATTCATAGGGATACTCTTTGACTCAGGAAGGCGTTGAGACAGGTAGAGTGTTGAGTTTACAGCAGGCATCCCCACCATGGTTTGTGTTTGTTTTGTGTATTGACATGGCGATGGATAAGGCCAGCATTTAACAAACATTATCATTATCTCTTTTTAAAAAATCTAAACAGCCAATCAGCAGCCTAAATGTTTCCTCCAGTCAAAAGTAACTGCTTTCTGCTCTGTATATATGCCAAGCTCTGTGTGTGAATTGCCCTGGTGGCACAGTTGTTAAATTGCTGTACAGCAGCCAAAGCGTTGTGAATTAGATCCTGACAGGGATCAAGTATGACTCAGCCTTCCAGCCTTCAGAGATCAGTAAAATGAGTACCCAGCATGTTGGGGGCAAAATGCTAATTAACTTGTGTACCTGCCAGAGAATGCACTAAGCGGTATGGGGCAGTATATAAGTGTAATTGCTCCTGCTAATTGCTCTTGCTGTATTATATTTTTGCCATCTACATGACAACAGTATTTGAATACAATCCCACGGAGCAGAATTGCAAAGGAGCTGCAGGAGGGAGGAATTTTTTTAAAAAAATCTGTACATCTGGATTCAATCTTCTAAGTATACATACATTCAATTGACACAATTACTATGTACACTTGTAATGGTTACAATCCACAGAATTTTCCTATTTTTACCAGGATAGCAGCTGACCAATCACACCATGTTCCAGGAGCAAAGTCCAGCTGCATAATTTGGTAGGCAGGGATGTTGTGCCCTGAACATGCCAGTGTGTGCTGAACCCCACAGACTACTGCTTTAGCAATAGCAATAACACTTATATACTGCCCCATAGTACTTACTGCACTCTCTGGACAGTTCACAAGTTAAATAGCATTTTGCCCCCAACATGCTGAATACTCATTTTACTGAACTCAGAAAGCTGAAAGGCTGAGTCAAACTTGATCCCTGTCAGGATCGAACTCGTATTGTTTTGGCTGCATTACAGCAGCCACCATGCCACCAGGGCTCTGTAGCTTTAGCTATACCATTATTTATTTATTTATCATTTTATAAATTTGTATCCCACCCTCCTGGTGGGGAACACCACTCAGGGCGGCTAACAGCATACATAAAAACAGTAACAGTTAAAACAGCAACAGCTAAGAACTGAGGGTTTTTATGTAAGTATACTTACATTTTATGTGAGGGTACCAGTAGGGACTGAATGGGAGAGCCAAATCATGTGTTATAGATTTCAGTTGTTAGAAGAGAAAATTCCTTAAATATTGAAAAGCATCTCATTGCCACAGCAGGTGCTTCCACATCTTCTGTAGTTGCAAATGAGCCTACTTTGTTTTATATTTAACTAAGAGAAGGTGAATCTGGAGTTTGCAAATACAATGCTCATATTTTACTCTTGAATGATGTTATTTTCAATGGTCTCATTGTGTCTCCATTAGTTTGCTTGAGCATATTGATACATCTCATTAAATTCTAATCCTGCAGTTTACTGTATTTCTAGTCAAATCTCATTTTTTAACCTTTTGTAAACTGTTTTAGGAGACTGTGGTGGCTTAGTGACTAAGATGCTGAACTTGAAGATTGGCAGGTCAGCAGGTCAGCAGTTCGAGACCCACATGCTGCACAACAGATTGAGCTCCCATCTCTGTGGCAGCTCCTGCCAACCTAGTAGTTTAAAAGCAAGAAATAGATAAATAGGTAAACAGTGTTCCATTCACTCCAGTTTCTAGTCATGCTTGCCACATGTCCATGGAAACATCTGCAGATACTGACAACGCTGGCTCTTTGGCTGTAAATGGAAATGAGCACCATACCCTAGAGTTGGATACGATTGGCTTTCATGCAAGGGTGACCTTTACCTAAACTGATTTAGGTCTTTGTGTTGGGTGAAAGTTGGAATATAAACAAAATAAAACAAATCTGGCCTGCCTCTGTGAGAAATATCATAGTAAACTATTACGATGTATACATATATGCATGTTTATTTGTTTTGTATATAATTATTGTATAATGCAGCTAGGGTTGACTCTATAAAGGGGATGGGCTGACTCCATAAAAGAAGCTACAGCTTTTGAATTTACAGGAGCTGAGCAGGGCTGCCAAGAACAGGATGTTTTGGAGACCTGTAAGTACCAGAGGTCCGTGTTGACTTGAAGGCACATAATGCAAGTGTATTTTTCCTGTGTTATCATAAGTTGATAATGAGAATTAAGAATGCACACAAACAGATGTTCCAGGGGACAAAAACCAATAAGATAAGCCAGAGGCAAAACAAGACAGGCTGAGATGGTATGTATATAGTAAACTATGTGACATTTATGTTATTTGAGGCGGGGGGAGGCAATTAATATCAAGATCAGTCTGGGAACTGGGAACAGAAACATCTCAAATGGAAGTAAGAGCTAATCCAGGGGTTCCCAACCTATGGCCGATGGGCTGGACCTGGCCCATGTTGCCAATTAATCAGGACCCTGTTGCCACCACCAGAAGCACCAAAAACACACTGGAAGTGCTGAAATGACAAGGAAGTGCCAAAATTTCGCGGGAAGTGCTGAAATCTCACTGAAATCTCATGGGGAGTGCTGAAATCTCACTGAAATCTCATGGGAAGTGCTGAAATCTCACTGAAATCTCATGGGAAGTGCTGAAATCTCATGGAAAGTGTCGAAATCTCACCGAAATCTCACGGGAAGTGCCAAAAACGTGGTGAAAACACGTCAAAAACAGCCAAAAATGTGGTGGAAATGTGCTACCCTCACTCCTGCTGCCACCGGAAGTAGCTAAAACTGTGGGAGGAACCATGTCTCCAGCCCACCCAGCTGTCCATGGGGGCATAGTATGACCAATGGCATGAAAAGGTTGGCCACTCCTGAGCTAAGCAGTTAGAAAGGGAGTGCCTCTGGCATCATTAATGCAATGGGCATAGATCTGTTTGGGCTGCGGAGGATGGCAGAGGACAGAGGAGCCTGGTGGGCTGTGGTCCATGGGGTTGAAAAAGGTCAGACTCCACAATGCGACTGAACAACAATAACTAAGCCTTCAGTCACCAGCAGCAGAAGCTTCTTCCTTCCTATACCATTAAAATTAAAATTCCCACACAAACAATAATTATCAGCATGTCTTTAATTAATTGTCAATCAAGCTTCTCTGAGTTTCCAGGAAGCTACAATGAAAGAGTAGACATATAACATTTTCCAGCACACAACAATCCACTTCTCCTTTTGTCCCCAACTTTTCTTCTACAAACTCTTTAGAAGAGAGAGAATGAGGAGAGGAAGCTGACTTTTTAAATAACCTTTTCTTCCCCTGGTTTTCCTTCTTATGTTTAAACTGTAAAGTCATTTTTCCCCCAATGTGTTTCATTTGTATAAGCAGCAGGAATCAGCCTGGAAGTCTGATCTTCAGAAGGAGTCCTCGAATGCAGTAGGAAAAAAAATAATCTCTGAGAACATGCAGAGTGAGCAACCGCAATCTCTACCCCTGCATGTAGAATTCCGCTGAAGATGCCACTGAGAATATGAGTTCCAAGGGCAGGTATAGACAAGAATTTACCTCCTAATTTTCATCCTCAACACACAAAAACTAAATCTGTTTTCTTCTACCACCTGACATCTCAGTTCTGGCAGCCCAATTTGTAAAGCAAAGAGTACAGTTTCTTGTTTTAAAAACAAACAACCCCCCTGCCAGAACAGTGAAAGAAGGCATGTCTGTGTTCAGTTTTGATTTCCCCCCCTTTTTGTTGTGTTTTCTTAATAAATTGAGAATCATCTTGATCTGTGCTTGGGAAGAGAGCTTCAGCCAAGAACTTTCCCTCCCTAAATTCCTCCTAACCTGCATGACTAATGCCACTCCAGCTTTCATGGTTGGTTGTCTGTATGAACAAGAGAGAAGTGGCCACCCTGAAAAAGCCCAATTTCCATTTAGCACTATGGGCTTGGGAAGAACGGTTCAAATGGAAAGAAGAAGGTTGCAACAGAGAGTGAGAATTTTGCCAAGCAAGGAAAAAGTGTGGCAATAGATGCCATATCATGTACAATACTGTGCAAATATCTTAGGCCACCACCAGCTGGTTTGGAGAAAATTCAAAGGGTTTTCCTCTTTGGAAATTCCAAGCTACTTTTGTTGTTGTTGTTGTTTAGTCACATGGACTACTGCATACCAGGCACCCCTATCCTCCACCATCCTCCACAGCCCACTAAGCCTTCCTTATGGTCCAGCTCTCACAACCATACATTACTACCGGGCATACCATTGCTTTGACTATGCGGACTTTTATTGACAGGGTGATGTCTCTACTTTTTATTATGTTCCCTAGGTTTCGCATAGCTTGCCTCCCAAGAATTCATCTTTTTATTTAATGGCTGCCTTCACCATCTGCACTGATCTTGCATCCTAAGAAGGTAAAGTCAGTCACTGCTTCCATTTCTTCCACTTCTATTTGCCAGGGCATGGTAGGGCCAGTTGGCATTATCTTGGTTTTTTTGATGTTGAGTCTCAGGCCAGCTTTTGCACTCTCTTCTTTCACCCTATTAGACACACCAAACTGGAGAAAGCCTTCTGCTGACTCTTCTCTCAAACCTTTGGTGAAGCTTGGAGTTAGGGCAAGGGTCCACAACCACCGTGTACCGGGCTACATGCTGTCCCGAACTGGGCCATGAGGATAGGTGGAGCTGGAGCCCTGATAGCAGCCTTCTGCCCTCAACGTGTTCCACCTGGTCTGCCTGATGAACAGAGCAAGAGCACAGGCTCAGACACAGCAGATAGGTAGGTGGCTGGGCCCCTCCTCCATGTTGCTTAACTATGGCAGAGATTTGCCTCTCCCTGCCAGTGTGCAGTGTGATACCTCACTGCCCAAGTTAAACGGTGTGGCTGGGAGGCAGCTGGGCTCCTCCTCCTAGTTTTTGAGCTACAGCGGGGCTCCTCCCCCTGCCTGTGCACGGTGAGGTATCACACTGCCCATATTCAAGCTGTGACTGGCAGATGGGAGAGGTTAAAAATCCCCACACACACACACACACACACTTACCGGTCCATAGAAAAATTGTTTAGCATGAAACCAGTCCGTGATGCAAAAAAGGTTGGGGACCCCTGAGTTATGGGGTCTAAATTATGCCCTCTCCCAATAACTCATTGAATTTTCCCCAAACCAGCTGGTGGTGGCCAAAGACTTTTGCACAGCAATGAATGTCATTCTTTTCATATGTATAAATAGTGGTGAACTCAGGTCAATCCAGGAACAGCCCAAGATGTTTAGTGAAGGCCAAGATGGCACCACACCATCCTACACACAGAGGCGAACTGGGCTGACAGCTGAACCTTCAATATTGACTAAAGGAATGCATCTTTCACCATAGCGAGGTACCTTGTGCCGGCTAATCTTTCTCACACTAGGTCAGTCAAAAGGAACTACAGAATGGATTCAGCAAAAGGTGGCTTCATTTTGACAGTTTTACATCTGGCCTACACATTAGTTCAGGGCCCCCACAGATGTTCTCCAGTAGATAAAGCTCTGTCTTCCAACAGAGCTGATTAACTGGAAAGTTCACAAGAAACACCTAGCGGGCTACCACAACTGCCTCTCACTGCATGTACTGCCTGAGGATTTTACCTCATTCTCCCTAATTAGGTAAAGGTTGCCCTTGCTCGAAAGTCAGTTGTATCCGACTCTAGGGTTCAGTGCTCATCTCTGTTTATAACCAAAGAACCAGCACTGTCTGCATCTGCAGAAATTTCTGTGGACATGTGGCAGGCATGAATAGACACCAGAGTGCATGGAACACTATTCACCTTCCCACTGAAGTTGTCCCTATTAATCTACTTGCAGTTTCTTGCTTTCAAACTGCTAGGTTGGCAGGAGCTGTGACAGTGACGGAAGCTCACTCCATCATGCAGCACTTAGGTCTCAAACTGCTGACCTGCTGACTTTCCAATCATCAAGTTCATCATCTTAACAACTGAGCTACCATAGTCCCTTCTCCCTAATTAGATACTGATTAATATAGCTGTTTTTAAAGGACTCAAATGGGCATGCCATCTACAAACAATTCTTCCTGTATTAGGGGTTTATCAACAGGTGAGGGATGAACTGAGCTTTCCAAGCAATGAGATGTTTATTTTATTTATTTATTTATTTTAAAACAATTCTATTACATTTCTATGTTACTGCTTGCAATATGTGATATCACTCACGTGGAAGCATAACTTTAACAGAAGACACCAGGAGACTGCACAACTAATTAGCAACAACCCTTCATTTTATTTTTAATACACTACACAGGTTGTTTGGGAAAGGCCTTGAAATCTGTGAGGATGAAGAGTGCTTCTCTTTTGGCATTTTAATCACCACTGAGATTTACAGATTTTGCCCCATAATAATCCTGCCCAATACAAAGCCTTCCCTGGGGAAGACAGCAGATATGTATGATAATATAGCAGCTGACCCTCTTCCACCTTAGACCTAGATTGCAGGTTATATACTCACATGGTGGTGGTGGGGGGATGCAGAGAGCTATGCTGCTCAGCGGAGAGCTCTAAAGAGGCATTGTGCCTCAGGCAGACGCAATACCTCCTGGAGCTATCTAAGGCAGGGGGGAAGTGTACTGGCTGTGCCATCCCTTTAAAAGGTTTCAATATGTCTTCCCCTCTGCTACAAAAGCCAATTCTGCTGTTTAATGTAGGAAGGGCTGGACACGTTCTTTGGAGCTGCACTTCATTTGGTGTGTCTCACACCCATCTGAGAATGCAAAGACTGTGAAAATGCTCCAGCCCTGGAGAGCCACTCTGGAGGCCACAGCTTGTTTTGACCCTGCTTCCTTGTAAGCTGTGCAGAGCCACTGTCTGTTAACACAGATTTCTTTCCCAACATATGCTTTTGCATTCTTTGGTAGGGTCCAAGTAGCTGACGTGGATGTAAAATGCAGCAGACCTATCAGACAGAAAAAAGGTCTTTTGTTCTGGTTGGCATTTTCTAACTAGAATGAACCTTTTTCACATTCACTGTAGGCCTTCCTAAATGAAAAGCCCTCATTCCCCTCTCCTCTAGCCAACTTCACAGTGAGGGATTAATGCAAATTAACTCACATTCTCTCACTGTGAAGTTACACCAGGGCATCCAATTCTCTCCAAAATAAGAGGAGGAGGGTTGGATGTAGGGCTAGCAACCACAACAGAAACAGCAAGAAGAATCTGCAGTTCTGTTTGAAGCACTTGTAGATGGCACAGTTCTAAGGAACTATTTATTTATTTATTATATTCATATTTATATAGCTGCCCAACTCACAAAGACTCTGGGTAGCATACAATCTTAAAACCCTTAAAACAAGAACAACCCCATTAAAACAAATTACCCCGCTAAAACCCTCACACATTAAAAAGTGGAAGATTACTTTGATATTAAACCAACCAGCAGGTGGGGGTCACGACATCTTCAGGACCCCACACCTGCCCCGCCAGCCATGTTTTCAGATCTTTCCTGAAGGGCAGCAATTCCGTCTGCAACTACCTTAAGATGACTTTCCATCTTGCTCACCTGATAGTATAATAAGTTGGTTTTTTTATTAAAAAAAACCTGTAGCTCTGCCCAAGAGGAGCTGTTAAATACAAGTGTTTTGGGAGCGGGACTTTGTGGAGAGAGATGAGTTCTGGTGCTACTTATGTAAATGTGCATGCATGCTCACTCCTTGCCTCTCTCCTAGACAGGAGGCAACAGTGAAGGTGCTTTGCCAAAGCACCACTTTATGTGTGTCAACTTGTAAACCATAGAAAGATCTCTGGTGTGGAGGAAGAAATATGGTTTGGGGCATGAGACTCTGAGCTAATTTTCTTTTCTATGCCAAGGTGATCTAGTGATAAAGTGACTCAGTACTAAGGACTCAATACTAAACTCATCTATTTAAAAATAAAATAAAATGGGATCTTCAAGAGACAGATAATGATAGTGAATGTTTCTGCAGTTCCCAAACAGTATGTCCCAGCCTCCACCAGGCATGTCCCCCTTCTTTTTGCAGAATGAAACAACTGCTCACACAGGGAAAAGTCCTCTCTAGTTGTTCTGGCTCAAAAAAATAGAAGCTCCCAGTAGCAGAGGAAAAAATTTCCATGTTAGGAGCAAAAAAAGGAGCTGGACTGATTCAGATTGGCCTTTGTGTCACAAGATCAGTTTTTCTTAAACCTGTTTTATACCTGCAGCAAATCCCACAGTATTTGACCTTATGGTCACAGCCTAAAACAACTTTTCCCCATTCCTACTGCTAAGTTCCATTAGTTCCATACAGTGATCTTATGTGTGAGCAAATGCACTGATTTTAAATTTTATTTTAGGGACAATACAGTAATATTATTCTGTTGGACTCAAGCTGTCATAAAGTGGATTGAGTGTGTCAGGGAAGCTAAGGGCAATACTGTCAGAAGGCTAGACTCCATTGCATGTCCAGGCTTCTAGAAGGGTCAACCAATTCAGACCAGACTAAGATAAATCCACTGTCTTTAGGAATAATGGTGACATCAACCAAAGAGGCAGTTCGAACAGTGACGCGACAAAGAGTTTCTTGAAGGGCATCTACTGGACAACAGGAATAATGGAAGATGACACCAGTAGAGGATCTTTAATAGACTAAAAGAGTGACTCTCAAATTAACTGTTGTCAATACTGCACAGAATGAAGCAATGATAAAACATCTCTGGCAGATTTATACCTTGAAAACATTATGATGAGACTCCTAACTGGAACAAGAAATAGTGCTGGAAGATAAGACTCCCTAGTCAGAAGGCACTCAATCAGCTACTAGGGTTGAGCTAAGAATAAGAACAAACACCACTGTTCTTAATAAAGCAACTGGATTAAACTCATAATGATATTTAGCTGCTGATGTGCACAAATGTGAAAGAAAAGTTCAAAGCTTCAAGTTCAAAACTATTGCAATGAAACAGAAGAAGAAAACCAAAATGGGAGGGCAAGGCATATGTACTATAGGATTCAAGATGGAAATTTAAACCAAAATTATGGATGCTGCAAGGTCAATGATGGAATCATATCCGTCAAGCACGGCTCCGCAAAATACGAGAAATTACTATGCATGCGTGGATGCATATGCACAGTAACCTGTTTGCACATGCGCACCATGGCCGCGCATGCACAGTAGCCCATTTTTGCATGCACACCATGGCCACGCATGTGCAGTAAGCCTTTTCCCTGCCGTTCAAATATGGGGCGGTGGCGGGAAGGGGGAGTAACGAGCGCTGAAAAACAGGAAATCCCGACCAATACAGGATACTTGACAGGTATGGATGGAATGTATGAGAATAATATAAGGAGAAAATGGAAACAATATTTTAAACTATATAGAAAAGATACTAGGGTACCAAATTCCTTTGAAGAAGTTGTCTGATGAACAACCTCCCATTTGAAAATGTGATATGAAATCTACTCTCAAATCACTTGGAAGAAATAAATCACAGAAATATATGGGGAAATTTATAGAGCTATTTTAAGTTATAAACTTAAAATCTATCAAAATCTTGCCTAGAATATGCCAACAAATATAGAAAACAAAATGGCCCGCAAAAACTATAGCATCATTCTTTTAATTTCTGATGGAAGCAAAATGGTGCTCAAAAATTTGCAATACAAACTTTTACAATATAAAGAACAAGAAATGCCACAGAACTTGGCTAGTATAAATCACTAAAAGTTATGGATTGTTTGATGTATGTATTATATTGGTCTTGATTTATGGCAGGGGTGCTCAAACGTTTGGGCCGCAGGCCCGTCATATGGTTCAGGGAGCTGGTCACTATGGCCCGAGGGCTGGATCCGGCTCCCAGGCCACAGTTTGGGCACCCCTGATTTATGTCCACCCTAGTAGAGTGACACCAAAAATAAGATAATAAAGGCCAAACGGTGTACAATATGTAAGAGGGGAAAAAAACTTTTTGAGGCAAAACAATTTATATTTCTTTCTCTTCGTGAAAGTAACACTATCTATCAGTCTTTCAGTTTTCTCAGAATAATAATTTTTAATCTTCCTTCATCAAAATGAAATGCATATGTGTAAACTCCTTCTCTTGTTAAAGATCACAAAAATGATTTCAAAATATGTATTGTTACAACTAAGATTATTTTATGTTTTCCATCAAATTCTCAAAATCCTCAATGATTTCAAAATATGTATTGTCACAACTAAGATTATTTTATGTATTCCATCAAGTTCTCAAAATCCTCAAAGCCTTTCCGGTATATCGGTTTTTCAAATCCTTCTTCAGGAGATTTTATACAATTTCTGTGAAGTAACAAAAAGCCAGATTTAGTAACTAAGTAAACAACAATTTACCTCAATATTTTGTTAAAGCTTAATAATACATGGAAAAATTGGATAAGGAGTCAAATCATGAACATTTTTTGATATATAGAGCTAATTTTTGTTACCTTTCGGTGATCACATCACAAAAGCCTCTCTAGGGTCATTTATTTCGTGCTTAAAGACATTAAGGAACAACTATTCCCCTTAATCATATATAGAGGATTGCATGGAGCATAGATCCCATGTTTAATCACTTAAGGTTCACTGTCATTCCACTAAAAGGGGAAGCTGCTTCTATATTCCAGTCTGCCTCAGAGTTCATTCAAGTATATTTACTACTTATCCTCTTCATTACAAATCCCAGTCAAAGCCATATATACAATACCAAACACTCACTCTCTTATGATATACACAGTCTTAGACCCTTTATAAAAAACAAGATAGTTCCAATTCTTGATTTAAGACATCAAGGGGTGGTGCTCATTTCCATTTACAGCCAGCCAGTGCTGTCTGCATCTGCAGACCTATCCATGGTTATGTGGCAGGCATAACGAGATGCCAAAGTGCAAGGAATGCTATTACCTTTCCCACCGAAGTGGCGCCTATTTATCTACATGCAAATTCTTGCATCCAAAGTGCTAGGTTGGCTGGGGCAGACGAAAGGTGCTCACTCCATCACGCAGTGGTCTCGAACTGCTGACCTGCCGACCTTCTGGCTGTCAAGTTCAACATTTTTGCCACTAATCCACCACAGCCCTGTTCAATTACCTACCAAGATGGCACTCCAATAAATCAACAAACCCTACCATATATATAGTTTATATTCTCCTATGCACAGCTCACTACTCTTTATTTTCTGCAAGGATGTAAATCTCAGGGTTGTGTTTCCACCATCCCCCACCCCCAGCTCAGAAAGTCAGCTCTTCTCCTCTCTTCCTTTTCTTTCACAGTTTGCAGTTCAGACGCTTCTTCTCCTTGACTGAACACTGAGTGATGGAAGATGCTCTTAGCGCTTTTTTGGCTGCTTCTAAGCAGAAATGCTAACTCTCTGCTGAGATTGCATGATACATAATTTCATCTTCTCATTGTATACAGACCAGGCTGCTAAATAATAAATGCTTCTCTTTCTTAATTACAAGTGTAACATTGTTACCATTTAAACTCTTGACACAAGCATTTTCACATCAGAACTTTGCCAGCTGTGCTGATTTTTTTTTATAAAAAAAAACATATTGTATACAAAACCACACTGCTGAAATGAAAACCAATTGCCATCTTTTCTCCATATGTAAAGGAGACCCATCATCTTTGATGTGCTGGAGAAAGATATTTGACAGTGACTACATTTGTGGCCATTGTAATTTTAATATGGAAGGAGGAAAAAAACCATGTAAGTTTTGTTTGTTTTCGAAACAGTGTTCAATAGATTACCTCAACACTTGGTGGACCAAACACAGCCTTTTAAGGCACATGAGAATTTTATAATGAGAAGAAGAAGCAAAACGGAGAGATGGATAATTTTACGAGTTTCATGAGTGGTTTGTGGTTAACAATGACAAGGAAGATCCAGAGGTTGTGCTATGCAGAAGGAATGTATTTACTGGACACAGGAAAATCTGGAAAATTTTAGAGCTAAAATGTGGAGGGGGTTTATTGCTTCTGCCTATGGCACTGATGTGACTGTAAAACAAGTAATGGTTTGTTTCCTAGCACAGACAGTTTTTCGCTGTGGAAGCAAAGCTAGAATGGATTATTTCCTGACAGAAACACTGATCTCACTTCATGTCTGTTCAATAAAGGAAATCCAGTGTTGATTTCATCCTGGCTCCACCTAACTCCAGGGGAAGGGGAGCGTTGTGGTTCCCCAAACAGGGGAAGAGGATATCTGAAGCAGCATCCAGAGGCCTCAGTCAATTAACTCTTCTAGTTCCTGTGCCAGAAACAAGGAAGTCCCAAATGATTCAGCTCCTGGAATCAGCTGAGTGACACATTAAATTTCCCTTCTTCTTTTTGTGCTGTATCCGATTCTGAATATTGGCGATCATCATGGCTGCGGTGGTTCAGTGGTTAAGAAGCTCACCTTATTAGCTGGAAGGCCAGCAAGTTGGAGGTTCGAAACCCAGGTACAGAATGACAGATTGTGCACCCATATCTGTCCCAGCTCTTGGGGACATAAAAGGAGCCTCATTTGGGCATTCCCTGAGTGGAGTTTCTCCCACAAAAATCCTTTCAACCCAGAATAATTTCTGACGAGAAATTTTTATTATTATTATTATTATCATGG
The DNA here is from genome assembly GCA_035047305.1 of Bradypodion pumilum. NCBI lineage: Eukaryota > Metazoa > Chordata > Lepidosauria > Squamata > Chamaeleonidae > Bradypodion > Bradypodion pumilum. Next base: position 300,012,634 of record JAWDJD010000004.1, read on the forward strand.
AGATAAGCCATGAAAACTGTCTTGTTAATATAATGTCATGGTCTTCCATCTGCCTTCCTCATCACAGCGTGACACCCATGCCACTGATCCAGCTCTGTAAGTCACTTTCTGGTTCTGAGCCCTTTTAGCACACAAAGTCCTCATCGGCCCAGCCCCCAGGCCAGTATTGATGAAGTGGCTGCCCTCCATCAAGATGGATTCAAGTGAGATTTAATCCACTTGGGGACCATCACCCTTCCCTGTGGACTTCACCAAGGCCACTAGTCCTCAGGGTTGTCATGTTAGTTAACCACCGCCTGACGCTTGGCATTGAGTCCCTGGCAGTATGGTCTACTCTATTACCATAGCAGGATAACCTGGACAGATTATAATTCCCTGCTGTAATTCCCTTCATAATTCCCTGAGAGCCCCAAATAAAACATTGCCAATATACATTTGTGATTGCTGCCACAAAATTGATGCATGTCTGTGTGGTCCTCAACCCATCCATGAGCAAGTAGACATCAAAAGGCCCATTAGGATTGGTCACTGCCATGCAGAACAATAGTTGGTGAAGTAAGCTCAGAACGGTATTTTAAAACATCACATGCTTTACTTCACTGCTCTGTCTTTTCCAAACACCACTGTCCCTTAGGTCCAAGTCTTCTATAGCAGAGTTGTTAAAACTCTGCCCTTCCACCACAGCCCCTTAATGTGTTTGCTCCCCTTCATGCTCTGTCTTAACACTGGAGGTGTCTTTCAAGATGTTACAGTCCCTTGAGTTGACACATTCTACATTAGCCTCATAGTTGGGTTAGACCTGGTGTCAGTGTGGCTTGGCTGGTTAGAGCCCAGACCTCCTTAAATGAGGCTTGATGTCTGGCTTACCCAACAGCTCCCTGGCCTAGCCATGATGGGTTCACTGGCTGATTAACTTGTGAACCTCCCAGAGAGTGCACTAAGCACCTGGGGTGGCATATAAGTGTGATTGCTTTGCTTGATTCTTTGTAGGGTTTCTTGAGTTAGTTCAGAGTATCCATAGTGGGGCTCTCTTGCCACACCAGCCACTCCTGAGCATTTAACTACACTTCTTTGCCCTTCTCCTTGTCTTCTCTCTCTTCCTCCCCCCAATTAATATCTCTTCCTTTTATACTGTTCCTTTTACTGAAGATTCTCCTGCTTTCCAGTCTCCAGGGACTGCTGGGGCCTGTGTAGCCTCTGAAACAGTCTCTACAGGGAGCTCATATCATCTTAGGTGACACAATAAAGATGGTCTGGAGGAGAAGTTGAAATGAAAGCATGTTCAGTAATCAAAGATTGCCCAGTGGTATTTATTGGTCTTTGGGGAATTCTGGGGGTTGTGGTCCAAAATGTAATTTAGCCCAAGTTTGGCCATAGGAGACTGGAATATGGCACTAGTTCTTAGGAGATCTTAATGCAGGGGGAAATTATTTTAAATCATCTGGATACAGTGTGAAAATCAAGATTGCCTGAACATTTGAAATGGGACTTGTTCAAACAATTTGGAAACTATTGTCTGCAATTGGCCTTGGTTTGACCTCAGTGGTGGCCTGTCAACCAATTTGCCCTTGCTACTTCCTTTGTGGCTGCTTTCACCCCAGTTGGTGTTAATGGGAAATTTCATATCTGTGTTATTCATCTTGTGTTTACATATCACATGAGCAGCAGATTTTATGGGGAAACAGATTTCATCTCTGTAGTTCATAAAACCATTATCAATATAAGTTATATGGGTACATGCCTTCAGAACTGCTTTTAAGCAAGACTTTATGAACTATTTGTTGGAATCTGCATTTAATGGACACTGATGTTGGTTTGTAATCAACCGATTAAACAGACACAGGTCTTTTTTACTATGGTACTGAATAGCCTTTTAAAAATTGCTGCCATTTTATTCTTGCAATTGCTTATGCTTTTAATTTTCTAAACTTCCTTAAAATGGGCCTGCTAACAACAACAAATAAATTTACTGATATCAGCAATAAGGGCCAAATTACACATTTTGTCAAACATGAGCAGTTAATGGTTTCAACAACCCATTCATCTCCATAGCTGTGGAGATCTGAGTGCAGACTTTCACTGTAATGAATAATGGGAGGAAGTTATATCTTCCTCTTTGTTCTGCTTCTCCAGGAAAATATATATTTTCCCACCATAGCAATGTGACCCCCTCCCTCAACTAGCTGAAACTTGCTACAAATAAGATTCTGAGCAGATAAATGCAGCTTTGTGGGACATCTCCAGAAGGAAAAAGGAACATGTTGAAAAGGGACGGCACCTTCCATATGAACTATTTTTCCAAATCCAAGCCAGGTAAGAATAGGATTGTCATGGCTGCATCACCTCTACCCTGTAATTATTGGTCCAAATCATGACACTCCAAACCTAAAAATGGGGAATATGTCCTTGCAATGTCACTGAGACAAAGTGATCATGTGGTGGGAAAGGGGCAGGAATTGGTAATGAGGCAACTAATTTAATTTAATTTAATTTAATTCTCACACTTGTATGCCGCCCAATCAGGAAACCTCAGCAACCTCTTCGCTCCGGCCGCAAGGAAATCCAGGGGCTCAACAGTAGCAAGAAGAGACCCAACAGTAGCATCGCCTCAACTGTACTGGGCTGTGACAGCCTTTATCCTTCTCCGGGCGGGTGGAGCCCGGAGTTAGGCAGGTGAGAGAGTCCTCCACTGCCCAAGTGGCCGAAGCTGGCCTGGTCCTCCTCCTCCGGGTGATGATGGGGCCAGAAGGTGAGCAGGCGGGAGTGTCCTCCAGATCCTGGGCTGTGGCAGCCTTTATCCTTCTAATTGTGAAAAGGGGTACAAGGGAAATCTGGGTAAATGAGCTCTTGTTCAAAAGCCAATCATGTCCAACTCTAAGTCAGTGTTCATCTCCATTTACAACCAAACAGCCAGCACTATCTGCATCTGGAAACATTTCTGTGATCCTGTGGCAGGCATGAATAGATACCGGAGTGCACAAAATGCTGTTACCTTTCCCACTGAAGTGGTAGCTGTTTAGTGACTTGCAATTTCTTGCTTTCCATCAACTGGATTGGTAGGAGCTTGGACAGATGATGGGAGCTCACTTCATCATGAAGACTCATGTCTCAAACTGCTGACCTGCCAACCTTCCGGTCATCAACTTCAGCATCTTAACCACCAAGACACTAAGGCCTGCAAATATTAAATATGAGCAAGTTTCTTGGTCCTGTGCTGAGATGTGTGAAAGGCTTATTGCCATCCAGTAGGAAGAGATTCAGCCCCCAGGCCCTATCCCACAGCTGACTCATCACGTGCAACAAGGCTCAAGAGGCATGACACGAGTGATGGACCTTGCTCCCTTACACATGCACACTTCAGTCTCCTCCTATATTCTCCTGGCTTCGGGGTGTAGTGATTTTTCACAGGCACAATGCACACAAAAACACTTTTGCATTGAGTCTGCCCTGATACTAGCTATAAATGGGTAGAGATAAGTGCTCAGGTTTGAAATCCCCACACACAAGTAAAGCATTTCCTTTCCTCTAGCATTGCTTGCTCTTTTCAGGGAAGGATAGTGCATAGCAGTCAAGTCTCCAGTATTGGCCAGGAAACTCCTGTTATTTACCCCTCTTTCCCACCATTTGTATTTTCCCTTAAATTTCCCATATTTTATAATATTTTTTTAAAAATGGGCTGTGAACTACAACCCCCATGGTGCTTTGCATGGAAGGAAAAGGCAAAATCCGTACTGCGCATGTGCACCAGTGCAAAATGGGCCAGGAACTACATCCCCCCATGGTGCCTTGCATGGAAGGAAAAGGCAAGACCCATACTGCGCATGCGCGACTGCCCAGCACTGCTGGATTTCCCTTATTTTCAAATCTAAAACTTGACAGGTATGGATAGCAGTCCCCTGAAATTTCCTGGGCATCCTAGGAAAACATTAGAAATGTTTTAAAACACATGCTGACTATAACATGTAGACTGATGTTACAGCAAGCAAAGATTTACAATGGAATATGTGGGAAATGATTTAATATGATAAAATGTCATGATGTCACGATCATTGAGAAAAGACTATAAATTATCCCATTATCTATTAGGCCTTACTTTACTGTTTGATTGACTTAGGCAGTAGGAAGAGTAACAGGAGGGGACTACAGTGGCTTAGTGGTTAAAACGTTGAGTTTGATGACTGGAAGGTCGGCAGGTCAGCAGTTCTAGACCCAAGTGCTGCACGTCGGAGTGAGCTCCCGTCTCTGTCCCAGCTCCTGCCAACCTAGCAGTTTGAAAACAAGAGATTCCAAGTTCTTTGATGGGAACAGCATTCCTTGCACTCCAGTGTCTAGTCATGCCTGCCACATGACCACAGAAATGTCTGTAGATGCAGACAGCACATGCTCTTTGGCTGGAAATTGAGGTGAGCACAGCATGCTTGAGTTGGATACAAATGGCTTTTGAACAAGGATGACCTTTACTTTTGCCCTTTACTAAGAATAACAAGCAGGTATATCTAACCACTATAGTGCAGTGTTGTTTTCTGTATACATTTGTATTGCCTGAATACTTGCGTTAATATAAAAGGCATGAAATGTCAGCAAGTCTATAGTATTATCAGATGCACACATTTCAAAGAGGAAAGGGATCTTCAGGTTGACTGTGTTCCTTTAAAGATAAATATGGCTCACCTCCATTCCTCCCTTATAATATACACTCATGCATACCTCTTACAGCAATAGCTCTATCTTTAGCGATTTAGTTAATCCCTTAAATGTAAAAATCTAATTGTAAATGAATGCAACAATGAAAGCTACTCTGGAAGCTTGCTTGAAAAGGTCAAAAAATTACAAGATGTCAAAGACCAAAGTGCAACATGTATTCTTTTTCTCTCTCTTTAAGGCTCATTGAGATAGAAGCTGAAGAATTATAGAAAGAACAGTCATGCTTTTTGCCACACAATCTCCCCTGACTTTCTGCAAAAATGCTGCATCAATACACAAACATAGGGTAGGATTCCATATAGGCAGAGAAAGTTTCATAGGAGACACTGAAAATCAGAAACACCTATGATAATTTGAACACATTTGCATTTTATTGTACGTACTATTTAAGATAATGGTCACCCTTGCTGTATTTCACCCTAGTGAAATACAAATTTGTAACTCTTTTTAAAAGGATATATTATATATTCTTCAATGCATACAGAGCTGAGTGCTGTAATGTTCTTTTTCCTTTCTTTTAGCTACTGGGATGGTGTTATAATCTAAAACTGCACTTTGCAAGAGGCTAGGTTTAATTCTTCCCCTGCTATGGATCAATTTACCTGAATGTTATTGTTCTGAGTTGATAGCAAGGAAAGTAACTTTTACATAGATAATTAGTGATTGTTACTACTCAAACATAGTTACTGCTATAGCTACATTTTTTTTAAAAAGTGTTGCATTTTTAATTGACAATGTTAGCTGAAATAGTCACTATGTAAAAGCTTTTAGCTTATGGTATGAAAAACACCTAAGTAATGAAGCTACTGATCCTTGTAACTATATCATACCTGTCAAGCACAGCTCCGGACAATACGGGACTTGCACAGAACGGTTCTGTGTAGGTCACTTCTACGTAAAAGCCTTCTATGCATCCCCTTGCAGGCGCACCCCCCAATAAAGGACTCAGACACTGGTAAAAGTGGATAACGGCATTGGGCCACATTTATTGATTCATGCCCTAGTCCGAATTATAAATTTCTATTGGTAAAACGACCAATCATAATTCTTAAGGCAAGCAGGCCGAAGTAACACTGGTAAGGTACCACCCCAAAATTGCCAACGGCAATTGGTTACAATGTATCTATTTGTATCAATTTGTTTGTTGACAACAAACAAATTGTTGACCGTAGTCAATATCTAACTAATGACCCCACCCTCTGACGCGTATCCGTGAAATCACGGGGTGATGCATGCTGTCTAGCTATCGCCATCACCCCGTCGCCTAGTTCGTCGTTGACCGGACAACGTTTAACCAACTTATGCCTATCTAGTGTTGTCCAGTCAATTGCGAACCTGCCGGATACCTGTGGGTCATAAATGTTTACCTTACCAGTGATACCCGCCACACGGGGAGGCTTCCAAAAGGCTCACCGCCCCCCCCCCAAGACCGTCAGCCCGGTCGACAGGCCTGCTCGCCAGTCCACTAATCCAGAGGTCCATACCTCCCTGCGACAGATGGGCCCCATTCCCTGAGTAAAGCTCGTAATTTGCAGACTGATGGCGGGGAGGCTAATGACGCGTCCCCCGCCCTTATCAAAAAGGAACCGGGCAATAGCCCCGTTCACGGAGCATCGGCTCAGTGAAGAGCCTCAAAGGCCGAACGCCCCCCTGTAAGCGTACCGCGGTATCGTGTCCAACCAATTGAGGGATGTGGCAGGCCACACATGATGTGAGTAGGGCAGGTCACTGCAAACCGCAAGCTTCTGCGATAGGCCAGTGACCTGCCCCAAGCCATCGCCCCCAAGGTACATAACCAGGACATCGGGCGAGTCAGCATCCCTGATGTAGAAAAGGAATGGCAACAGTTCCCGCCATAACATGCCGCGCTTACTATACTACCTGAGACGTGCGGCTACACCCAGTCCCAGTCGGGGTCCCCACTCTGTCGCCGCAGCGTAACGCGCTGCCCTGTGCACGTGGCTACGGCCCACCAGCCATACTGTCACCGGTGTAAAACGACACCCAGGGTCTGTCAAGGAAAAAAAAGGGGGGGTGAGAAACAGTGCAGTGACTAAACTGGTACTCACGGTTGAAGAGGGCGAACACAAAACTGAAAACATTGTGATCCACACCCTCCCGTGCGGCGTATTTCAGCCCCGGAGTACCCAAAAACAACTGCAGTAGAAGCCGCCCCTATCCTGAACGAATGGGTGCCGCAACGAGCCCCAGAGGGGCCAACACTGTCTAGTGCCTTCCCGGCACCCTCCAAATTGAAATTTAGTAAGAGAAGACCCACCTTGGTGACAGAAAAACTGGCCATGGTGCGTGCCACACAGTGCAAGGAAATCCTGTAGGGCACCAACCGGACAGATGTCTGCCGAGGAACATCGTAGCAGTCTACTCCACTGCCTACGCCGTGCTGATTCGTTTTAGAGGAGCGTATCCCCAACTGAGCCCAATATTGTTCACACAGACATCTCCGCGTTGCAGTGCCCTACGACTTGCATCCGCCTTATACAGCATCTCAAGCTCGCCGATGCGGAGCGCTCCAAAAAAAGGCCACCGTTGTAGCCGCATGAAATGGGCTGCCTCATCTTATCAAAACAGAGGCCAGGCCAGCCCCGGGCCAATTGGGTAAAAACCCCTGGGGAAATCGGGTGGCGGTCATCCGGGCAACGCCCACGCGCGCGCACCCACCCCTACAAAACATGTCTCACACGGAAGTGAGTGGTGCTGTCCACGACTTGCATCTGCCTTATACAGCATCTCAAGCTCGCCGATGCGGAGCACTCCAAAAAAGGCCACCGCTGTAGCCGCATGAAATGGGCTGCCTCATCTTATCAAAACAGAGGCCAGGCCAGCCCCGGGCCAATTGGGTAAAAAAACCCTGGGGAAATCGGGTGGCGGTCGTCCGGGCAACGCCCACGCGCGCGCACCCACCCCTCCAAAATATGTCTCACACGGAAGTCAGCGGTGCTGTCCACGTGACCTCCCACTTTGGCCATAAAAACCAACGCTGACAGCCTAGATGCTATGGTGCGAGGTGCAAGGCCCTGGGCATGCAGGTAAACCATGAACCGCAGAACATGGGCTACCGGGATCGGCCAGGTTCCTGGCATTTGAAATTGGGTACATAATGCTCTGAAAGAATTAAATGCGTGGTGATACGCCTTACGTGTGCGTGGCGCTAGTGACAGGCCAATCGCCCGGTTCACCTCTCCTTGCCAATGTTCCATATCTCGTCCGGGAGTGGCGAGGGAAATTCCTCCGCATCCGGGGCCAAGGCACGGAACCGGGAGATCTGCAGGCGGGACAAAGCGTCAGCAATATCATTAGTAACCCCTGGGACATGCCTGGCCCTGAAAAGAACGTTGAGGCGCAGGCTGCGCAACGCAAACTGGCGCACTAGGTCCATAACCCTGGGCGATTTAGAGGTCTGTGCATTGACAATGTGGACAACAGCCGCATTGTCACACCAAAATGGACAACCGAGTTGGCCCACTCCTCGCCCCATAGCATCAAAGCACCCAGGATAGGGAAAATTCCAGATACGTGAGACCACACAGGCGGCCCGTGCCTGCCCAGGATGTTGGCCACCCCACCATCGGCCCACTTCCAATTGAAGTACATCCCATAACTCAGGGATCCCGAGGCATCGGACTGTATCTTAAAGCGAGGGGAAGCCAGGAGCTCAGACCTCCAAAATGACACCCCATTGAAATCCCTCAGGATCTGTAGCCAGACAAGCACGTCTACCCTGATACCCCAGGTAAGTCTAACCCTATGGTGGGGCCTGGATAATCCTGCCATGGCGTCGCGCAAGCGCCGAGCAAATGCCCTGCCCGGTGCGACGACCCTGCCAGCGAAATTGAGGTGACCATGTAGCACCAGCAGTTCCCTCAGTGATGCCATGCGCTTGGTCAGCAAGTCCGAGATAAGGGCCACTAGCTTTGACACCTTATCCCGCTGCAACCTAGAAGCCTGCGCTACCGTGTCAATCTCCACCCCCAGGAATACTAGCTGTGTAGGTGGGCCCTTGGTCTTTTCGGGTGCTAAAGGGACACCAAGTTCCTCCATTAGCGTCTGAAATGTGTTGAGGAGACTGTGGACGTGTCCCAGCCCCGTTCAGCCCCGAATAAAATCATCCAGAGAATGGGCTACAGACCGAGACCCTGATCTGCGAACAAAAGCCCACTCTAGGAAGGTGGAGAAACGCTCGAATGCCGAGCCCGAATTGGAATAGCCAAAAGGCATGGCATCATTGAAATAATATGCTCCCCGGGACGGGGGCGCAGGGACAGGGCCAACGACCCTGCCCGCATAGATCTCCTTATCATTGCTGGCAGCAGCCACCTCCTCCCTCCCCCTAAGGGATAAAGATTGGGGGCATCCTGAGGGGACCTAACACCCATGAAAGGGATACGTAACCCCTGCCTAAAACCCTGAAGGAGATATCCGCATCCTCTCCCTTCGGGTACAATGTGAGCCAGCGCTCCAACATGTCCACATTAATTGGGGAGGGAGCCCTTCGGTGAACTAGATCCATCTGCGGCAGTCTTGCCAGCCCCCTGTCCACCCCTCCCTCTGCCCCGCATCCCTCCAGGCCTGGGACAGGCAGAGGCCGCATGGGGGCCAGCACAGGGGGGACACTAATGTCTGTATTTGCCATTCTTCCTATTGCAGGAACCATTGGACGAGAAAGTCCAGCACAGCAGGCGGGCTGAAAACCCCCTGCCCCGCCCCCTGGCAGTGGACCTGTGCTGGGGCCGCCCGCTGGACCACATGTCCACAATGGTATCTCTCCCCGGGCGCGGGGCGCGTGGGCGTCATGTATAAAAGCCACAGCCTCTGGCATGGCTCAACCCACCTAATCTCGGGGTGCCGGGAGTCCGCATATGGAATTACACGTCATCAGCCAACCACGATGGGCCCGGAAAGTCAACCATCGCCCGGTAGATGTTGTCCAAATACTGGACCATCGGAATTGCCAAATCCGGCCGGGCCCTAAGGTACACCGCCATGTATATGAGGTAGGCCGGCAACCAGTTGGCCCACGTACGTGGTGGCTTGCGACGACGTGCCTGCTCCTTATCCTTCTCATCCTGCCCCCCCTACTCCTTGGTGGGCCCTCTGTTGAGGAGTGAGAAGATATCCACGTACTTCCCCCGCCAGATCTTCTCTTTGGTGGTCTGTGCCAAATGGTCACCCAGCGGTAAGGAATACCCCGCCGTCAGCAAGGCAGACACAGGCACAACAGGAACTGCTGGCATCTGAAAGGGGGCCTGTACTAACCCAGCCACCCCCAAAACATTCCCCACAGGGTAGAAAACACCCCCCACCACGGGGCCCTGGGTGGTAGTTGTCATCGCCAGGTGGGGCGTCAGCGGCTGGACCACCGCCCCACCCGCGCGAGGCCAAGGCCATTGGAAACCCCCCCAACGTGGCCACGTGTGTAGGTGCACCAGCGTGGACCGCATACTCACATGCTGCACCCCCGTAGGCCGCCCCCACCGGGGGTTCCGGCCCACTGGGGGCGTCGGAGCTCACAACCGCCGTCGAGCTTGTCGATGGGGCCTGACCCGCACCGGTCTGTTGAATGGGGAGCTGCGAGGCAGTGGCCCAGGTCGTGCCACGCGCCTCAAGCAGCTCGACCCGTCCCGTCGCCTGCCACTGCCCAGCAGACGACGCGTCGAAACGAACCCCAAAGGGAGCCCAAGAGTGGCTAGCCCGGGCCAGGGATGCCTCGAGGGCCGCAACGCGGGCCAATAAGGCTTCCACGCTGACATGGGGCAAAGGGCCAGCCGGCCCACCTACTACAGGCATGGGTACAGGTCCCTGCACCCCGGGGCCCGAATAGGGCCACAACCCCACACCCGGGCCCGTTAGGGCCGATGTAGCAACCTGCCAGGGAAGGGGACCGGACCACCCCCCAAGGGGAAGGCCTCAGAGCGAGCTGCGCTCCTATAAAGGAAGGCCCAGCGAATGGGCAACACCAGGAGAGGTGTCCACCGCTTGCGGGCCGAGGGCCGCAGCCCCTACTGGCCCCGTGCGTGGGCCACCATTCTCTGGCCAGGGGGAATAGACCCCATTCCACCGGTCCCGGTGGGTGCAGGCAAAGGCGGCTGCTGGGGAGGCGCAGCCGCGGTCCTCCGACCCAGATTGCGCCTCCGAACCGCACGAGCCGCGCTCGCAGCCGCCTTCTTCTTCGAGCCAAAAGGCTTCCCGGTAAAAGCAAATGCGACGGAGGGAAGATGGAAAAACTTCTCCGCTCCGTCGCTTCGCAAAATGGCAGCTCGGCTGCCTCATGGCCACCCCTTTTATAAGGGAGCTGGCCACGCCCCCTAACTACCCGGATGCCTTCGTCCTATGGGGGGGCCCGCAAAGGGCGTGGCGGCCATTTTGGCGCCGCGCTTGCATTCTGCACAGAACCCTTCTACGCATGTGGGTTCTATGCAAGCGTAGAAAGGACCTGTGCAGAAGGGATGTGCAGTAACTACTTTTCCCCCACAGCCAAATTACAGGGTAGCGGCGGGAAATGAAGAAAAGTGGCACAAAAATATGGGGTAATCCCGGCCATTACAGGGTACTTGACAGGCATGAACTATATAAAACAACTGAAATAGTTATAATTGCACCAGAAATGAAGTGATGTAAATTCTCGTGACATTGCAATTCTTTCTTTACATTCCAATCACTTTGTAATTTAGTTATGCTTTCATTACTGCAAAAATGAATTCATTGCCAGTAACATTTTATTTATAATGTGTAACTTTCAAGTTCTGTGTGCATTTCTAGATCCAAACACACTATTTATCATTAGACAGAATCAAATTTTGCACAATTTTTCCTCATTCATTTCAAAAGTTCCTTTGAAGCACATTTATGAACATATAAATTGTTTGTGCACTTATGTTGTCCTATAATCAGAAGAAGCTCAATGTACATACACTTAACTGCCAGTGAAATATAGGGTTTTAATGCAAAATGACTTATAAGCACTTGAGGCTATTGTTGTGGACTCTAGAAGCTCATCCTTCATTAGGCTGATTGTTTCCTAATAGTCAAGAATAATAATCTCATGTTTCATCAATGGGAACTAATGAAGGATGCTGTCCAGATAACTGGGATCTTTCTCCAGCTTTTAAGAATGTAATATGCAGTAGAATTTGGAACATGGAATATTCCACATTGTGGCATCTTGGAGAATAAACAAAAACATTGTAGCACTTTAAAGACTAACTTATATTTTAGTGTGAGTTTTCGTGGACCTGATCCATGATATGCCTGAAACACAGACTAACATGGCTACTATTCCAAAAAAAAAAATCCACATTGTGGGAGCCAGAAGAAGAATAGTTTAGAGCAGTTTGAATTCAGTAGTGAAAAGATACCAAAGGGAAATTATCACCAAAGAAGAGCACAGGAGGCGGATATGTGCAAGAAATTTGTATATGCCTTTTTATATATCATTTATATGTAATTTAGAAGCAACTTAGTGTAATAGGAACAGAAATAATTATTTTGTATATTGTATTATTGTGTACATTGTACAACTATTGTGTGAGCCGCCCTGAGTCAGGTTCTTGATTGGGCAGCATACAAGTCAGAAATTTAAATTAAATTTAAATTTAAATCAAATTAAATTAAATTAAATAAACTACAGTTTACCTCACCATCGTGGAGGAGATTTTGGCCACATGACTTGAGCACCTGTTGTGCCTGTTCCTTAACTGCTGACTACTGGGGCGGCAAACTCAATGGCTCTGGATCATTCAGGTGGACATGAGCCAGGAAGTCTTTCAAATAAACAATCACTCCAAATCTCTGCTCTTTATGTTGTAAGATACACATCCATCTTAACCATGGCAGACAGAGAGGCAGAAAAAGATGAGAGTCGGCTCCAGGAGAAGTCAATCTTTGGGAACTTCTGCAGATTTATTGGCTGCATTTTATTTTCCTAAACAGCTGCTATATTTATAAATGCTTGAAAAATAAATCTGGCAGTACATATAGATACACCACCATATATACCAGTTCGTTTGGGGAAAATTCAAGAAGTGATTTGTAGGGCCATAGATGTCTAGGTGACTTAGACCACCACCAGCTGGTTGGAGAAAAATAAATAAATAAATCTTCTTCAAGTCCAGAGTGGGAGTCCATCCCAGATGGGTGGGGTGTAAATCCAATAAATAAATAAATAAAATTCCCTCATAAAAAGTGTTTTAACATAATCCTAATTTTATATTTCACCTTTATAGACAGACTACTCCTTGCTGCATTGAACAATTTTGTAGTGGAAAGGCCGGATGACAAACAAGCATAACCCAGGCTAAGGAGGTCTTTAAGAATCAAGAATCAAATACTTGGATTGAGACATAAGCTCCCACATTTTTTCAACTTCAGCTTCATATGTCAATACGTATATAAAATATAATAAATAAATAAATATGATACAATACAATATGGTCTATGCAGGAAAGAAAGAGCAAGGCTCCAAGAACAAATCAAAAAATCTCTCAATGACTAATTGCTATGGTCCAAGACCATAAACCTTTTGGGACATCCAAGAAAAAGACACAGCTTAACTAGGGTGAAGCAATGGAGGCTTTGATATAGGACAGGGGTGTCCAAACCTTTTGGGCCACATGTCAGTCATGTGGTTCAGCAGGCTGGTCACGTGGTTCTTCCCACTGTAAATCTGTTTATGACAGCCGCAGGTGCATTTATGGCAGTGTTATGCATATGCGCAGACACTTTATGTGCATTCATGGGCGTGTTTTACTTCCACTTCCGGTAGCGGTGCAGGTGGTGTGGGCCAGATAATTTGGCACTGTCGGCCAGATCTGGCCTGTGGGCTGTTGTTTGGCCACCCCTGCTCTAGCCAATGCTACAGCTGAAGGAGGGCATGATAAACAGTGATAAGAGAGTTGACTTGCAGGCCTTGTGGTCATTATGAAAGATGTCAGATGAAGGGAAGATGTAGAAATAGGCAGCACAGGACTGGGATCTCATCTTCTGTGTTTCCACAGAAGTTCAAGCAGAGCTAGATGATAAGTGGAGCCATCTCCCCATATCCAGCTCAGAGACACTAGAGACAAAAGCAGCAACAGATACGCAGAGGGATCCTCTGGGATGGGCAGCATTGTGGAGGCTGGTCCCCATCATCTGCCTTCCCTAAAAGGACTGTGTCTTGGAGTGAGACTCATACATGCTACTAGCTTCCCAGGATGTGGCTTTCAGGGTCTGCATTGAAGTCAACTAGGCCCCAACCAGATAGGCTGTGCCCAAAGGTTAGTGGCAGAAACTCTTATCTTCATTAATGTTGGAGAAGGGGCAATTGGTTAATTGATCCTTTCATTAAAGCTGGTTTGAGTGAACAAACCAAGCTGTAATTCATGAAGGTATTGTCTGGAGACTCCACCACTACTAGCACCACAGTCACATGTTCTCTACCTCTATTATACACCACTTAAGGCCAACTACATGGTTTTTTAAAATTGTTCCTCAGGACTGGTAGAGCTTCTTCCCAGACTAAACTTACCCTCATGTTTTAAGGTTTTACGGCTATACAATGTATTATATGAAAAAGAACTTCTTCCTTCAGAATAAAAAGCAGGAGGGTTCTGTCTGGGGCTAAGCTAAGGTTAATGCTTCACAATGCTGGAGGCCTCCAAACTATCAAAAGTCAGGTGATTTGTCCACTTGATATCCAGCCCTTCCAGAAGGCATTTTCCAAGATCTAAAACACTCCTATTGCCATGTTCTAGGCAACATGGAAAGTAAATGCATCTCCTCTTTGCTGGGAATATCATGAGCTTCTTTTTTATTGAAACAAGTTTTGGTGGCAGTTCCTGGGCTGTGGAATTCCTTCCCTGAAAGACCAGACCTGTCTCCTTCCTTCTATACTTCAGTTGGTAGGCACTGTTTTAATGTTCAGGAAGCGTTTTAAGGGAAGAATTGTTCTTCCGTGTTTTTTTAAATGTGCATTTTAACTGGTTTTGGGCATGGCTTTATTTTGTGCATTTCAATTTATTTTAATGGTTTAGATGTGTTTGATCAATTTTTAACAGTTTTAAAGTGGGACTAGTTTACTTGATTTTACAAAGTATCTGTTTTTATTGTTTTAAAAGTTCATAAACCACGTTGAACAATGTGAATGAAACAAACATGCAAGCAAACAGACAAGCAATTTTTATAAAAAAAACCTGTGACTCATATTTGTAATTATTTTAATATTTGTGTTTTAGACCATTTATAATTGCCCTGTATTCCTCCATAGGGAAAAAGAAAAGAAAACCATACAACTCATTGGAAAACTGAGTCACTTTGGGAGAAAATATTCTGCAGTAACAGGTTTTAATGCATTTATTCATTTGCTCTTAATGGCTATGTCTATAATGCACTACTTTTTAAGGGGTACAAGAAAGCTGCTTATTGCTTACTGGCGGAGGAGTGGTCTAAGCAGTGAGAAAGGAAGGAGAACTGTATGGGAGGCTTCTCCTGGTAGTGCTACGTCATCACACTCCTTATCTTTGCAGAAAAGAGCTTGAGTGGAAATGGGAACTTTTCTTTGTTTGTGTCAGAAGCACCACCAGCATATAATAACATACAAACCTAAAATTAACACATCTAAAACAAAATAGAATTAAAAAGCTAGATGACAGTCACCCTACATTGGCATTTCTTCTTGCCAACATAAGGTCCTCCTCAGTCCATGTTTAAGGGCATCATGTGCATTGTATCATATGGGACACAGTTTGTTCTTCTCCACATTCACACAGTCTATCATCTATGGGGAACCCCCACTTTCTTAGATTAGCCCTTGATCTTCTAACCCCGGCAAACAGTCTATTTAACATTTTCCACACAAGCCATGATTTTTCTTGGCCAGGCAGTATAGAGTCATGTAGTTCTGACCAGTTATCTGGTAGCTCCTTTCTTGCCTTCCATAGTTCTAAGGCTGGTTGTTTGGGAGGGGAGTAGAAGTTTTGAGGAAGCTATATAGTAATACCTCATACAAAGTCCGCTTCGTTCAACATCGAATTCAAAAAGTTGCCTCATACAAAGTCGCTGCGACTTTGTATGAGGCATTGGGGTTTTTCCCCGGTTGCATTGTGCCTGGGCAGTATAAAAGGCAGGATGCATGTGTGCATTGCTCTTGTGGGTTTTGCATGAGGCAAAGAGTGCTTAGGAGTAGTTTTGAGCATGGTTTTGGATTTTTTGAATTTTTTCATCAGAATTATTAGAAGCATTCCTAGGATTTTTGCAGCATTCTTCAGGTTCTTGGACAATCATGGTTGTTTGACAGGTTTTTGTAATGTATTTAGCTTTTGGACAATGATTTCTTAAAGTTCTGTCAGTTTCCTGTCTGTTTCCTTGACTTTGCCCTGAAGTCTGTGCTGTTACAGTACAATGTATCTCTATGGAAATGACAATTTATGAGGCATCACGGCAAGGATTTGGACGTTGTATGAGGCATCACGGCTAGGATTTTGCATGCCTCATACAAAGTCCAAATCCGTATAAAGTCCAAACTTGTGGAACCAAGTTTGGACGTTGTATGAGGTATCACTGTACCTTGATTTCAGTTTCTGCTTTGTTGGTTGATGATCAAATAGCAGGTGGGAACTAAACTAAAATAGGAACTAAAGTAGATCATCTGACCAGTGGATGCAGCAAAATTTCACAGACTAATTATTTGCTATGCCATGACAGTTTTACCAAAAGTATTCGTTGGAAACTTTGCCAGAAGTTTGGATATGAATGCAGTAAAAATTATTTGGAACTTCAGGTAGAGAAAGCTTTAGAAAATGCAAGCATCAAGATCCTGTGAGACTTTAAAATTCTGACTCATAACACACCCGAAAAGAAGAAGACCTGGTTTATTGACATTGCTATACCAGAAGATGCATGCACTAAGAACAAACGATTGGAGAAAATCACAAATTATTGTGAATTGCAAATTGAAGTTGAGAATTTATGGAGGAAGAAATCTGTTGTTGTACCCATGTTGATAGGAGCCCTTGGAACAATATCAAAAGGACTCCCTTTCGCTCCCTTAGAGAAAAGGAACTGCAGAATGGACTCACCAAAAGGTGCCTTCATTGTTTCATTTTGGCAGTTTCACATCTGGCCTAGACATGGGCAAAGAAGGACTCCCTAGATATTTGGAAATGTTGGATTTATTGGACTTGAACATGCTAATTCTACAAAAGAAACTTTACTAGGAACTGCCTATATGCTTAGACATTGCCTTAACAGTTCTTAGGCTGTGAATATAATGATAGATTTTTATAATAATATACCATCAAGTTGAATCCAACTTATGATGATTCCTTCCAGGGTTTTCCAGGTAAAAATACTGCATAGCTTTCACATTTGTATTTATTTACTTACTTATTTGTTAAATTTATATACCACCCATCTAGGATTTTATCCTACTCTGGATAGTTTATATCTATAAAACAGGGATGATCAAAGTGCAAAGGTTGTGCAATCCTGGTGGCATTAGCATAATAAAAAGAGTACCATATAAATTAAGAAAAATAGAATAGTTAAAGTAAATGGGAGTGTCACAACATTGATGGTCCTGATCAGTGGTTCCCAGTGTGGGGAATTCCCAGAAGCCTAAGTCAGTACATTGGCTGTTCTGTGGTTTCGGGAATTGACTTGGGCTTCTGGGAATTGAAGTCCAAAAACCAAAGGTTATGAAAAACTGGTCTTGATCTTGGTTTCCATTTAGGGTTGCCATAAGTCACAGTTTTCCAGGATTTCCCTGGATTCAAGCTGTCCCATCCGGTTCAAGGAAAAACATGTAAAAGTCCCGGGAGGGAGCAAGAAATGCCCATGTCTCTGGAGGATTCCTTCTTCACATGACCACAAAGGGTTAAATGCATAGAGTCAGCATTCCTAGAGAGGAAAAGAACACTGTGGATAGGAAGTGTTGTCTCTCACAAAGGATCTCTTCCAAAATAAGTCCCTTCCTTTTCTCCTTCCGGAGGGAAACAGGGATTCTAAGTGCTGCATTCCCATTCCAGACCTCTTTTTAGAGCTTTCTTCCAAGGGATCCTCGTGTGGGGTTTAAAGGTGAGTCCAACTCAATTTGGGGGGGAGTGACTTCAGTGAGAGGAAGGGCAATTTCAAGACTGGCCCAAGAAATGTTTATTCAAAAATAAAGGATCAGCCTCTTGACTACAGTTTATTTTAAACTGACGGAGGCTGCCTGCCATGGTCAGGGATTCTGCGGAGCCTTAGAGTTTGAAGAATGCAATGATGTCACATGGCAGTCCCAGTTTGGCGGTATAGAATTATGGCAGCCCTATTTCCAGTGACAGATCCTTACACCTGGGGATCTTTTCTAGTTCCTTCATAGTAGTCCTCCCAAATCTCTGTCCTCTTTTGATTCCTTGCCTTCAGTTTCTATTTGGACTGATGACTGAAAATTTTAAAGCTTTTAATTTCATAGCTATCCTATAAAGTTCCATTATCATTAACTCTTTCTTGTCATTGCAGATATTCTACTAGCAAAGCATATAGACTCTTTCTCCAAGTAAAAGGTGTCACACAATTAGATGCCATATGCTACAATAGATACCTCTTCAAATCTCTGAGTTGGTCCTTCCATGCAGTCTGTAAAGTATTCATTTTAGAATCTATTCACTGCACAGATTTGGTTGTTATCTTTAGTTTAGTTTATAAGTTTTATTAGTTGTGCTCTTTGCTCACATAGAGATGTGTCACAAGATACATTTTGAGCCATTTATGGGTGGAATAGAGATTGCATCATTTTTTTATTGAAGACAGGGTTGTTTTCCAAGCTCCTTTTCTTCCTCTCTTTAAAAGTAGCTGTGGCTTGGCTATATCATAAACTATTGTTCATTAAAGTGTCTCGTTACTTCTGTTGACAACAGAAACTCTCCAAGACAGGTCAGTCTCTTTAAGTGTAGAATGTACTCTGGTACATATTTTAAAAAGTGAATCTTAGTATTAACCATTAAATAAAAGACTACCATCTATGGAAATATGAGAGGCACTGAAGTTACATTGGCTGAAGGAGCACTGACTCTGTCCAAAAATTATTATCAATTTTCTGTGAGTGAGTCTAAAAAAAACTTATTTGATAAAATGCTAGCTGAGAGCAGTCAAAAACATAGAAAGTTACTGTGAGGATACCACAGTCTTTCATCACAATGAAAAATACTCTAGAAGGTGCTGTTAGACCAGACTTTTCAGGCCGCAGGCCAGTCACATATTCAAGCATGCCGGCCACGTGGTTCCTCCTACCCGGAGCAGAAGTAAGATGTGCAGTCTCTGAACACTGCCATAAATGACCCATGGCTGTGTAAATGCATTTATGACAGCTGTGGGTCATTTATGGCAGCATTTTATTTGATGTGAGCTGCCTTGGGTCGCCAAGGCGAGAAAGGCGGCCTATAAATCGAATAAATGAATACATTCTCCACATGCACAGGTGCCTTCTGTGCGCACACATGCATGTTTTACTTCCACTTCTGGTAGCGGCAAGGGCAGCATGAGCTGGATTCATTGGCACCATGGGCCAGATCTGGCCCATGTGCCATAGGTTGGGCACCCCTGTGTTAGACAGAGTGAAAGGGAAGCTGCTCACAGTGCCTGTTCCATATTTTGCTATCTGGACTAGAGAATAGAGACCCTGAGTAAAGTCTGAAAGGATATATCTAAGAAGAGCCTGAGAAACAGGAACTAAGTCTCAAGGTGCTGATTGAATTTAAAATTGGGTGTCTCCCATCTTAGCTGACTGCTCCAACCACTGCACTATACCACACACAGTCTTGAAAAAGGGAATTGCTGTGGGTTTTTTTGGTCTCTAGATAGTGAAACAAACCGTATTGGAGTGTAAAGTAGGATTAATACTGGACACCCATCTTCATCCATTTTAATTGTCCCAGCTTGAAGGAATTTTCATGCTTCCTTGTTTTCCTCATTTTTTTCAACATTGCATTTAGTTTACCCCAGCTTGTGCATTTTGGATAAAGGGGCTATGTCAATATTAAAACATGATGATTTGTAGGCACTTTGTTAACGTGCCTTTCTTTCGATTCAATTTTACCTGTTATACACATTGTTCCAAGCAATTTTTGAAGACATATTTTTGGTTGTGGCATTTCCATATATACACAAATTTGTTTGCACGTTTTCCTAACATTCGCATTTTCACCTATCTTTGATGAAAACACATTCACATCAAATTGAGGTTATGAATACTGAAATATAACTATGTTTCAGTTCACATACTGGTTGGTAAAGTAAAATATTTTTGAATTAAAACGTAACCCAAGCAAATCTGTCTTTTATTAAATAAAACCTATGGGATGATAGCATTTGGAATAGGTCACTGAATCTCTTAAAAGGATATTAAAGCAAAGAGAAGTGATGAGAATGCTGGAGAAATATTTTTATTAGGAAAGATTACAATACTTAAGGGCTTTTTAACACAGAAAAGGGAAAGGATAAGGAACAAAGTAGAAATAAACATAGTATGTAAATTTATTATTATTCATTCATAATAATAGAATCCAGGGTCATCCAGTGAAGAAGAACAAAGTGAGACTGAGTATACTGAGAACTGGAGGTCTTCAAAATGGAACCTATATGTATGTCTCTGGATGCTAACAAACTGTTTTTTTTTTTGTCTTTTTAAAAGCCTGAGAACAAACAAAATAATTCTTCATAATGGCCAGAATCCTACTGCCAACTTATTTATGAATGTGGAAAACTATAGGTTTTACTAGCAGAGGCCCCGGCGTTGCCCAGGGTACCCTACCTAGGCCAAGGAGAGACGTGGGCCTGCCCCCACACCCCACCCCAGCTGCCTTACCTTTCTGTCTGCTGTCGTCGCGGACACTCTCTCAGCCCCGTTGTGAGGTGCCATTTCAGCCTATGGCCACCACCCTGGCCTCCCTAGCGACTACAGTCAGTGGGTAGCCATTACAGCCCGGCCCTCCACCCTCCTATGGGCTGTGTCAGGTGGAAGGGAGGCTCTATTTGGGTGGGTGGGCAGAGGACACATTGGGGGGAGGCCTATGGATGGTAGCAGCCTAGTCTCATCCTCCACCTGCCCCCCAGCTGTGGGTTCTCCCTTCCCCCCCGAGGTGTGCCTCAGGAGTGCAGAGGAGCCATGCCACAGTGACCGCCCACTGACAGTATACACTGGAGCGGAGGTGGCTGTAATGGCTGTAATTGCCGCCGTCCGTACTGGAGGTTAGGCTGTGCGCCACCTGGAACGCTGTGCAGACTTTGATGCATGCATGCCTGGAATTTCACACATGCACCACAGCCTGGAATGCCAGGCAGGGTTAGGTGTATTTGTGGATTCTCGCGCATGCACAGTCACCTCTCCTGGTTGTTTCTTCCAGCCAGGGGGGGGGGTATTACAGCCCCATTTCAGGGGCAACGACCCCAAGCCGGGCTGCCAGCTACCCACGCAGGTCACCCCAGACGTTGAAGGTTAGGCGTGCACACAGTTTCCAGTGCAATCTGTGCAGGGGTATCGCTTTGTATGAGGGAGCCCTGTGATGTCACGGAGCCCCAGATCTGGCCAGCTGGGAATTGTTTGAGCTGTGGCGATGACATCGCAATCTCCCCTGGTTGGCTTTTTTCACTTGCTTTTTCTCTTGTCAGTGGGGGCGTCCCCTTTGTGGATTGATTTAGGGGGTGTACCCCTCCCCATGGGGCTTGACACCCCCGCAGTGACCGTCTCTTCGGCCCAAGCTACATATGTGCCGGGTTTCAGCATGATTGGTGCAGGGATGTGGATTTGTGTAAGCAACATACAGCACTGGACCTTGATTTTAGTTATATAGATTCCAAAATATGAGCCCAATGGTCCATGTCTAAGAATGCAACTAGGTAAAGGTAAATGTTGCCCTTGCTTGAAAACCAGTAGTCTCCAACTCTAGGGTTCAGTGCTCATCTCCGTGTACAGCCAAAGAGCCAGTGCTGTCTGCATCTGCAGACACTTCTGTGGTCATGTGGCAGGTGTGACTAGACACTGGAGTGCACGGAGCAGTTACCTTCCCCACTGAAGTGGCGCCTATTTATCTACTTGCAATTTCTTGCTTTCGAACTGCTAGGTTGGCTGGAGCTGTGACAGAGACTAGGGCTCACTCCATTGTGCAACACTTGGGTCTCAGACTTCTTACCTGCCAAGCCTTCCAGTTGTCAAGTTCAACATCTTAACCATTAAGCAACTGCATTCCCCATAGGAATGCAACTAGCACTTTGTTAATAAAGACTTGTGTAATTTCCATTATGCAAGTGTGACCACCATCACCCCTACCCTGGGGCAATATGGCCATTGGGTCTCCTTAACCATTACTCCATAGACTTCTGATTGTCAGCTTGGTTATCACTGGTCTTTATTTGGGCAACATGGCAGGCGAAAGTACCAGTTGTTATACTGCAGCTCTTGGCATTTAAAACAACAAGAATCATAGTACTGTACTGCAGAGCTAGAAGGGACTCTATGGATCCTAGTCCTGGGGATGGGAGGCCAGGCCCTGCCACCGCGTCCCCACCTTCCGAGCCATGGAGGGTTCAAAAGGACGTTGCCCCATGCCGCCGAGGACCCATCTTGCCTCCCTCTGGGACTCGCAACACCTGGTCCTGGGGATGGGAAGCCAACTGTCACTGCCGCATCCCTGCCTTTTGAGCCCCAGAGGGTTCAAAAGGACACTGTCCCATGCTGCCCGAGGACTCGCCCTGCCTCTCCCCGGGACTCGCAACACCTGGTTCCGGGGATGGGAGGCCAGGTGCCACCGCTGCGTCCCCGCCTTCCAAGCCACAGAGGGCTCAAAAGGATGCTGCCCCGTGCCACGAGGACTTGTCTTGCCTCTCCCCAGGACTTTTTATGCTGTATGTTTACTGACATTGTATCTTTTTTTTTCTGCTGCTGCCTGCTGCATGCAGCATGCCCCAATGTGAACCGCCTGGAGTCTCCTCTGGGAAGAGACAAGCGGTATATAAATATAACTTTATTATTATTATATTATTGTTGAGTCCAGCTCCTGTTAAGGAAGCACAGTGGCGAATCCAACTGCCAAACTCTGGCTCCACTGCCAGATATCTAAACCAGTGAACTATCCAGCAGTTTCTGATCACTGCCAGTTAGGGCTGATGGAAGTTACAGTCCAACAACATCTGCAGAGTCAAATTTTGCCCAGCTGTATTCTAAACTATCCATAGTGTCCAGATCACTATCACACATTGGTCAGATTGACTTTCATTTTCATAGCTTGCCTGGAGTCTACTGTTGATTTATCATTATTTTTATAGTATTTTTAATACAAGGAAGAGAATTGTGAGATTATATTTTATTTTATGCATTGGATACCAATACAACTTGGTTGGCATTGGATGCACTGTTCCACTATTAAGAGGAAGGAAGGGCCACTGTTGGTTTATTCACTTCAGGCAACAAAATGGCTTAGACTTATCATGGATTCTGTTAGCCCTTTCCAAATATTTATGAAGGAACTGACCAAATGAATGTACAGTATTAATCAAAGGAATTAAAGCAATATTAAAGAGTGATCTTGCTAATGATGAAAGGTATGCCTTCACAAATGCAATTTTTGCTTTCACTTGTTTAAATAGATTTTATATTCTATGGCTCCTCAAAAATTTAAGACTAACAAAATAGCTATAGCCTACAAGCTGCAGAGGGGTGAAAGGCTTTGATTACAGTAAAATTGCAGAAAAACGTGTCATTAAAAGGCATTGAACAGACATAAAACCTAACCTTTTCTGCTGAGGAATACTTAATATTCTCTTCATGATCACGCAAAGGAAAATTCTCTGGTATGGAATAGCTATTTTCCTGGTAAAGAGGCTATTTCATCAATGATTTATTCTTGAGAAGTAATAGGTCGTTTAAAATGGTGGTTTAAAAAGTTAGGCCTTTTTTGTTTAATTTTCTCACAGGCAGTTGGTAATTATCATGGTCTTGCAGTTTCTCTGGAATGCTGCGTAGGGTCAGATGGCAGTGGAACCCTGCTTTATAGGGTAATTAAGACAGTAGACATGGTTATTAAATACATCATGCTAAACTAAACTGGAATGCTGTGAAATAAAATCCAAAATCATAAATAAAATGAGGCTACTCTAGCAAAAAAAAAGGAAGGGAAGAGTAGGGGAAAGAGAGCTCTCCTACAATCATCTTTGTAGTAAACAACATTGCCTGAGTGTTATCTGAAACTTTGCTGTTTTAAGTTGCTAAAATTTGCTATGTGCTGATTTTTTTTTAAAACTAAGAATAGTATGAATGTTTCCATCACTGTGTGCTTTGAGCTACAGTTACGTTACAGTAATCAAAATTCAACTTTAGCGCTGTGACTGTATCTGAAGAATGTGAAATCCCCCACAATGAATAGAACCTCCTGTATTCCTAATTACCAAACGTCATGCTCTGGAAAATATGTACCAAAATAGGATGATGGATGTAAGTTTAATGAGAATAACAAAGGAAACTGGAAGAATCTCTTTAAAAGTTTCACGGGATGGTAGCCTCTGTTTAAGATCTTCCCCGGGTGCAGGTTTAACTGCTTCATGTATGTCTCTTTATTCACTTGTATCTGCAACATACAACAAGTCACTTTTTGGAAGATCATGAAATATCTCATTTGTGTGGCTACCAAACTTGTTATTTCAGGAAGAATAGAATAGACCTATTTATTTATTTCTATTAGTTTAAATGGGGTACACAGAAAGAACCTCCTTGAAGATTGTGGTGTTTTTGGGCCACAATCGGGCATAAATTGGTAATGGCAATCTTGTGTTGTCAGTTAATCTTTCTCACACTAGATCAGGCAAAAGGAACTGCAGAATGAATTCAGCAAAAGGTGCCTTTATTTTGGCAGTTTTGCGCCTGGTCTAGACACTGAAGAAGAAGAAGATTAGTTTAAATGACACCGAAATATTATATATTGTAAGGCAATAGCATTCCACAGAATGGCTCAATGTGGAAGAATTTCTGCTGCTCAAGGAAAAGGAAAAGGAAAATCTTTGATTTCTCCTCTAGAAATATTAAGGTATATGCAAAATACATTACAAATTAAAACCTTCCTCCCAGAACTGTAGAATGTGCAATGCAGTGCAGTACTTTATCTTTTTTTTCTACTAAACAAAAAAAAATGCAACAGCTACAATAGGCTGCGACTTTATTGAAAGAATATGACAGTAACATGCTACAAACAATGATTTAGCAGCAACTTTTGAGTTGCAGGTGCATATCATAGGAGTCCGCACAGTCAGAGCCCTACAGAGCCCTATTTGGGGGGGGGGGTTAAAAGTTAAGGCAGCCACTTTAATTCATATCAGCAAACCATTCTGAGCAGTTTTCATCTTCCCCAAGAGTAAGTCTTTGATGAAGCTAATGGGTCTTAATTATGCATGTTAGCCATTTATAATTTGCAGCTCTTATCAGTACACTACTTTGCATTGTAACATGGACAGCTCACAGTATTGTTGCTGGAAAATGTATCTTTCAGCCAGCACTGTTACAACTAAATTCAAAGGGAACTGGGAACCCGGAAGAGCATCTCACAGGATGGAATTGGCTGCACTGCTTTTTCTGCATCTGCCCCAGCTCTTTTGCCAAAGTTTGTGGTGAACAAGCACAAGTACATCCAAATTCAACCAACTGAAGAAAGCTCAATTAATGTTTAATCTACAGGAAGGAACCTTCTTGTGGGGGGGGGGGGAGAAGAGAGAAAATATGTGAGTACACCAGTCAGTCATAATAAAAAAAATCTTCACTGGTCCATTTTTACTCACCAGACAAGTCCCAATATGCTTCTTTATCAAACTCAGTGGATTGTGCTTTCTTTCCCAGCTGACTTCAGACACGGTGAGAACAAGCCTATATATGGCCTACTCAGTGGCTATTTGCTGGTGATGGAACGCTTATCAAGGTTGACACAGCCTTTCATCCTTACGAAGTCAGTTAAATGAGTACCCAGCATGTGGGGGGGGGGAATGCTACTTAACTTGTGAACTGCCCAGAGAGTCTTCTTCTTTCATGTCCCAATCAAAACCTGGACTGCCAAAATGAAGCTACTTTCTTGGCTTTATCGTTGGCCAAACTTAAGTCCTCATCACTGTGTGCTTCTGGCAGTAATCGGCAAACCAGTAAATGAGCTGTATTCTGTATCTTTCCACATTCACACCATGTGTTGTTGTCCACCAGCAGCCCCAGCTCAAGCATGATGATCTTGCATTTAGGGACTCCAACCTTCAGCCTATTCAGGGTCTTCCAAATGACTTAGGGGAGGTTGAGTTCCTTAGTTATATCCTCCTTTAATGTTGTTCCTTGCCCAGTGAGCTCCTTCCTCCAACTCCTAATTTGGTTTTGCTCTTGTGTACCCCTAAGACTGTTTGTTCTTGCCATAAAGCTCTTCCTGGATCTGAGCTGATGGACTTGAGGCTCATATCCCTTCAAAGGATGTCAGGGGTGCCCGGAGAGTGAACTAAGTGTTATGGGGTGGTATATAAGTGTAATTGCTAATGTCTATCAAATGAACACTTGGTGGACCCTCTCTGCTGTTCTTCCTTTGGCAAACAAAACCCTTTTTATTCAGCCAGGATTTGTTTTGTTTTTAGTTGGCTTTAAAAAAAACTGACCAGCTATAAAGGAAGGGGGTTGCCAAAGAGTAGGTGCTATACACTTTTAATCGATGTACTTTCAAATGCTTTTAAGTCAAGTGCGCTTCAATATTTAAT
The DNA here is from genome assembly GCA_035047305.1 of Bradypodion pumilum. Lineage (NCBI taxonomy): Eukaryota > Metazoa > Chordata > Lepidosauria > Squamata > Chamaeleonidae > Bradypodion > Bradypodion pumilum. The sequence goes on from JAWDJD010000004.1 coordinate 300,039,076, forward strand.
TGTGCTTTAATATTAGAACTTTGTATGTTTATTTGTACCTTTCAAAATTACTTTACCAACACACACACCAGGTATGAGAGAAACATGGGATCCCTGGTACCAGGTATGAGAGAAACGTGGGATATAAATCAAATCAATAAATATATACCTTTCTCCTCAATTCTTAGAACAAGATTGTGATCGAAGAATGATTTATTGATTGCTTAATTGATTAAGTGATTCATTGATTGCTTAATTGATTTTGAAGAAAGTTGGATTATTATGGAGTGAAGATTTTGTTCTTTTTGCAAATGAGATGCCCCACTTCAGCAATTGCTTCCCTTCCCTTGGGATTAGCTCTAGGGATGAGCTACTTCCTTACAGTTTAGGAGCCTACATGTGTGGATTTACTGGGGAATTCATTGCATCACTGGAGGAAAAGAACCAGATTTATTTATTTTTTAAAAAAAGAGGTATTTCCAATTCTAAGCTGTAAAACTAGAAGCCAAAATGTGTAGTTGACAGGCATGCAGCCAAATGACTTTAGATCACTAGCCTTTCCATCAGAGCTGTCTTCCTATTTCCACATGGAACACATTTTAACTTAACAATGTGTAGTTTGGCAGTAAGGTTGTTTTTCTTTGGCATTGAGTGGTTGTCTCATTTCTTCTTTCTTTCTTTAAATGCATTTTCTGCCTGATTATATATATACAGAGGATATCAGTATTCTTTTGAACTTGACAAAAAAATGAATCTCTTTTTTTAGGACATTTTTTAAGAAAAAGGAAAGAGAAGAAGGGAAAGCTTCACTTAAAACAATTATAGTCCAGAGTAATTTGGAAGAATTTATACTTGTTTCATCAGAAGACCAGCAAAAGTACCCTATCGAGTTCTCAGTGTTTACTTAAATGCATATTTAACTGTTTATGAAATGCTGATTGTGCTGTCCAACCACAGATATTCAGAAATAAACTCTTACGATGGAAAACTGAGCTGACATCCCAACTCCCAACATGTTCTACAGTTATTATACCACAAAGTTTTTCACATCGGTCCGCTGAATCCCTTTACATGTGTGCATGCATATGCATGGGCACTGAATGCTCCTTTTTAAAATAAAAAACCCAGCTCCCTAGGACAGGAGGTAGCCAGTTTGGGGTGAAAAGCAGTGGTTTCTGTAAGATCCAGGTGAAGAGCTCAATAGTTTCACTTATATTTAGCAATCAAGATAGCATATTTCAGGTGGGGCTGCAAGGGCTCAAGTGGTTAAGATGCTGAACTTGACAACTGGAAGGTCGTCAGGTCAGCAATTCGAGACCTGAGTACTTCACGACAGAATGAGCTCCCATCTCTATCCCAGATCCTGCCAATATAGCTGTTCAAAAGCAAGAAATTGCAAGTAGATAAATAGGTACCACTTCAGTGGGAAGGTAAACAGTGTTCTGTGCACTCTGGTGTCAAAGCATGCCTGCCATGCTCCTTTCTCCTGGCCCAGCCAGTCAGTGGGGAAGTGGGAGCACCAGTGGATGGCTCACACAGCTTGAAAACACTGCCTCCCCAGCCCTGATGCTCCGTGCTCCTTCCCCCAGCCCCGTCGGTCAGCGGGGAAGTGGGAGCACCTGTGGACAGCTCCTGCGGCTTGAAAACATCACCACCATCACCACCCTGAGGCTCCGTGCTCCTTCCCCCGGCCCAGCCAATCGGTGGAGAAGTGGGAGCACCTGTGGGTGACCCGGTGACTCGGGATGGACCTTGGCCACTTCTCGTCGCCGCCTCCTGTCTTCCCAGAAGACGGGGTAGAGAGGCCCAGCAGTGATGGATGCCAGGACCCACCACCACCACCGGCGTCCTGGGCCCCACCCTGGCCAGGACTTTAAAGGCCATAGAGGCGGTAGGACTTTATTTGTCTGGAGACAGAGTGCAATATGTGAGATGTTATTTCATTATTGAGATGTTACTGTATTATTGGATGTTATTGTGTTACTGAAATGTTACAGTTTTTCTGAGATGTTACTGTACCCTATTGTATTTTTGCTGATTATTGTCATGAACCTTGAGTATCTATGGCAACCTTATCACTTAGCTACTGAAGCTACTTGTAAACACATTCCTTTCTGATGGAATCAACACAGCTGCATTCCCTCAGAGGAATGCACACCTGCAGACCCCACGAGGGAGGATGACAAATAAGTCAGGTGGCAGAGTGACGACAGAGACATCTGACTACCCCACGAGGGAGCCTTCCCCCTGTCAATCAAAACCCCGTGACTCTGAAACACCTGCAGATTGAGTCATCCTAAGAATGCAAAAGTGGGAGGGAAATCTGCTCCAGACCCATTTCCGCAGATTAAGCCAGTGCCCAGAGCCCCTGTACCTCAGCCTGTCCGTCTACCAGTGCCACCAACAGGAGTTCTTCCCCCTCCTTCTTCTTTTCCACAGGTTCCGTTTTTTGCAATACCAGGAGGAAACCCTCCCTTACCAATGGGAGAGGTAGGAGGAGTTCCAACCAGAACAAATCGATTGGAGGATTTGAAACGCAGATTCGTGTTGTGCAAATGAAGCAGCAACCAAAACCTGTGACAGACGATAATGCTGATCGGAAGCGTCTGCCAATTCTGACAGACCCCCAGGACATTCTCTCTTTTCTTTCCAGGTTTGAGCATGCATGCGAGGCAAAGACTATACATGGCCCCAAATACGAGATGCTTTGGAGAAATATTGTGCAATGGTCCCTGATGTTCTGAGAACAAGATTCCGGGAGATCCAATGGGATGGTAAACAACCATTTGTTGCCCTCATGATTCAGCTGGCACAAGCCTATGACCGATGCATCCGAGCATCTAAAGTGGAGATGATACCAAACGCCCTAGCATTTGTGCTGAAGGAACAGTTTATGGAGGTAATTCCACCTTCTTTAAGACTCAGTCTTGCTGATAAGGAGATTGATGATACTCAGTTGCTTGCCCAGAAAGCTGATATGATTTGGATCAGCAAAATGAATGTCAAGAAGCAGATGCCTAAGACAGCCCAGTCTTCAGGGAAATTCAAAGAGACAAAAAGTCAGGCTTTTGTGAAGATACCACCTGCATCGAGTGGAGCAAAGGAGCATGCGTTGAAATGGGACGGTAATAAGCCAAAGGGTAAGATGGCGCCTGTTTCTAACATTACCTGTTATCATTGCTCCAAGCCGGGACATACCCGCCAGCATTGCCCTGCGTTGCAGAAAGGTGCAACTCAACCAGCAAAGGAGAAATCAGGAACTGGTACTTCCAGTTCCCGCATTGCTCAAGCGGCAAGCCAAACAACTGATTTATTTGAGAATCAACCACCACAGATGGGAACAGCAGTAACTGCCCGAGATTCTGCTACAGGTCCGGACACACAGCAAGTCCAACCAGCTCGTGAGTATAGCGCTCACGTTGTTAGAGACCCTAAAGTAGCATGGCAGCTGAATATTACCACTGCACACACACAAACACCTATAGCTCTAGATCCTACTGAACTGCTAGGAAAGGATCTCTTATCCAAAATGGAAGAGCAAAGATATGCCTCAGTGACTTTACTAAATGAGCAGGGAGAACCATTTGTTTCTATTAAAGCATTTAAAGATTCTGGTTCTGATTTTTGCAGCATACATGAGAGTTTTGTTAAACCTGAACAGATTTTGCAGGATTGTTATTTACCAATTGAAGGGTACCATTTAGAAACTGGGAAGAAAGTGGTTAATCGTCCTGTGGCTAAAATTAAGCTGAAATATGGTTGTTTCACAGGAGAAGCTCTTTGCTTGGTCTACAGGTCTAGTAGCCACCCTTCTCTACTTCTAGGACGTTCTGTAATGATTTTAGAGGAACAAGTAAGGTCCAAACAGGCCAATGTACTTAAAGTTGTAACCCGAAGTCAAAGCCAGCCTGTGACTGTTCCAGATACACCAGCACCACCTGCTGGGAAACCCAAAGTTTATTCTTGGACATTTTCTGAAAAACTTGACTATGCTAATTTTGCTAAAGAACAACAGTTGTGCCCAACTTTAGAAGAAATTAGGCAGAAGGCTAAATTGAACTTGCCTTTGTCAGGTGCCAGGCCAAGCCGATTCTTTTATTCAGCAGATGGACTTTTGTACAAACAGATCAAGTTGCCTAAACCTGAAACAGGGACTAGAGACTTGTTAGTTGTGCCTAAATCTTTTCGGGACATTGTTCTTAAAATGGCAAATGACTCAGCGTCTGCATTGAATCAAGGAAGAAAGAAAACTCTTCAAAGAATTGCAGAACACTTCTTTTGGCCCAGGTGTACTTCTGATTGTAAAGAATTTACAAAATCCTGTTTCACATGTCAAAGAATTGGGAATGTACAGTCTAAAACCAAAGCTAAACTTGGTGTACCTGAAATAGCAGGAAAGCAAAAGGAAGTGAGCACTGGTAAGTTTTGCAGTTGGAGTAGAGCTGCTTTAGAGGCCCGGGCGCCTAACGGCGCGCGAGATTACAAACTAGTAACAAAGGAAGAATATAGTCTTACTAGGTAGAAAGGTAGTAAACGTGTACATTTTTGAGGCCCAGAATCCATTGTTAAAATGGATTCTGAGGGAACAGCTGTAGTTACCTGCAATACTTGTGCCATGTTTGTGTTCTTGCCAAAGCATATGGAGAACTACACTTGCAGCAAGTGCAAGCTGGTTGCACTACTAGAAGAGAAGGTCCAGCAGCTAGAGGCACGCATATCTAACCATCAACAAATTAAGGAGCTTGAGCTGTTCTTGGACAGAGCGGAGCAGACTATGCTGGACAAAGACGAGACAGGGCACAGTTCTGAGGGAGAAGGCCCTTCACTAACTCAGGAGGGAGATGTTTGGAGGAATGTGACTCAAAGGAGGAGAAGAGTAGGGGATCACTCTGAGAGTCTGAAATTACAAAATAAATTTGAGTCTCTTTCCCTCATCACACCTGATGAGGAACAACTGGTTCCACCTGATGATCTCTCCTTCATCACACTTGATGAGATCCAGGAAGATAAACAACAGGAACAAACTGAGTTTCTCTCCCTTAATATGGTTGATGAGGTGCATGTAGATAAACAGATTGCAGGAGAGAGGCTCCTTGTACTAGGCGATTCAATAATTAGAAATACAGAGAAATGGATTTGTGATGCACATGATAACTGTATGGTGACTTGCCTGCCAGGTGCAAAAGTTGCAGACATCACAAGAAATCTAGATAGATTGTTAGAGAGAACTGGGAATGAGCCAAGTTGTCATGGTACACGTTGGTACCAATGATGTTGGGAAGGCCAAGCGGTCTGTCCTGGAAGCCAAATTCAGGTTGTTAGGAAGAAGATTGAAGTCCCGGACTTCCAAGGTAGCATTTTCAGAAGTGCTGCCTGTCCCTCGCGCAGGACCTACCAGGCAGGCAGAGCTCAGAAGCCTCAATGCGTGGATGAGGCGGTGGTGTCGAGAGGAGGGTTTCAGATTTGTCAGGAACTGGAGAACATTTTGGGACAAGCCAAATCTGTTCAGGAGGGATGGGTTGCATTTGAACCATGATGGGACCAGATTGGTGGCACTCAACATCAAAAAGGCTGCAGAGCAGCTTTTAAACTGATAACTGGGGGAAAGCCAACAGGAGCTGGGCAGCATCCGGTTCGGGAAAGTGTGTACTTGAGTAGTGAGGAGGATGCAAAAATTACTGAGCAGAGCAAGGAGCTAGTCACCAGCACTCTAACAGAAGGATGCAAGAGGCAGTCTAACAATGCAACTGGACTCAAAAGACTGTATCAGGAAAGCATATATAAATGCTTGTATACAAATGCCAGAAGCCTCCAGAACAAAATAGGGGAGCTGGAATACTTAGCAATAGATAAGAATATTGATATTATTAGTATCACTGAAACCTGGTGGACGGATGATAACCAATGGGATATAGTTATCCCAGGCTACAAACTGAACAGGAAGGATAGGAAGGGGCAAACGGGAGGTGGTGTAGCCTTGTATGTCAAAGAAGTGATAAAATCGTATGAATTGGAATATCTAGGTGATTTGGAGTCACCATTAGAAGCTCTGTGGGTAAGAGTACCAGGCCACAAGGATGGTCTAACAGTAGGCATATACTATCGGCATCCGACCCAAACTCTTGAGGGAGACTGGCAGTTGGAGAATGTTGTAAAGGAGGCATCCAAGAAGGGAAGCCTGGTTATAATGGGGGACTTCAATTACCCTCACATAGACTGGGTGAACTGTTGTTCAGCACATGATAAAGTTCCTAGATATGCTCAATGATTGTTCCCTGGGACAGATGGTTGAAGACCCAACTAGAGGTACAAGAATCCTTGACTTGATCCTGAGTAATACTCAGGATCTGGTGCAAGATGTTAATGTGACTGATCCAATAGGGAACAGTGACCACAACTCAATTATGTTTAACTTGATCATAGACTGCAAGTCACTGATAAAATCTAACACAGAGACCTTAAATTTTCAAAAAGGAAATTTCCCAAAGATGAGGAAACTAGTAAAAAAGAAGCTGAAAGGGAAAATTGAGAGAGTCCAAACACTCCAAGAGGCATGGAGGCTGTTTACAAAAACAATAACAGAGGCCCAATTGGAATGCATACCCAAAAGGAAAAAGGGCACTGCCAGGTCCAAGAGGACTCCGATGTGGCTTACAGGAACTGTTCGGGAAGTGATCAAAAGCAAGAAAAGCTCATTTAGAAGATGGAAGGCTTGTCCAAATGAGGATAGCAGGCAGAAACATAAATTATGGCAGAACAAATGCAAGGCAACAATCAGGAAAGCAAAGCAAGACTTTGAGGAGCGTATAGCTAAAAATACTCAGAGAAATAACAAAGACTTCTTTAAGTACATTAGAAGTAAGAACCCAACTAGGAAGGCCATTGGACCATTAGATGACAATGGAAGGCAAGGGGTTATTAAAAAGGAAACAGAGATTGCAGAGAGACTCAATGAATTCTTTGCTTCAGTATTCACTGAAGAAGACAGAGACCACATGCCCAAAACAGAACCTATCTTCGTAGGGAGGGAAACCGAAGAATTAAGCCAGATAGAAATAACCAGGGAGGAGGTCCTTGTATGTCTTGTTAAACTAAACACTAACAAATCACCAGGACCAGATGGCATCCATCCACAAGTTCTCAGGGAACTTAAAGATGAAATTGCTGATCTCCTAGCCAAAATATATAATCTTTCCCTCAAATCAGGCTTTGTGCCTGATGACTGGAAGGTGGCGAATGTAACACCAATTTTCAAAAAAGGATCCAGGGGTGATCCAGGAAATTACCGACCTGTCAGTTTGACATGTGTCCCAGGTAAAGTGATGGAAACCATCCTAAAAGATAGAATTAATAGGCACATAGAAAAGAAGGCGCTGCTAAAGGAGAGCCAACATGGCTTTTGCAAGGGCAAATCATGCCTCACTAATCTGTTGGAATTTTTTGAGAGTGTCAACAAGCATGTGGATAAGGGGGATCCAGTTGACATTGTTTATCTGGACTTTCAGAAGGCTTTTGACAAGGTCCCACACCAAAGGCTCTTGAATAAACTTACTAGTCATGGAATAAAGGGACAGGTCTTGTCCTGGATCAGCAACTGGCTAAGGGACAGGAAACAGAGGGTAGCACTAAATGGAAACTTCTCCAAGTGGAGGGAAGTAAAGAGTGGGGTCCCCCAAGGTTCAGTACTGGGACCCCTGCTTTTCAACCTCTTCATAAATGATCTAGAGGTAGGAGTAAAAAGCAAGGTAGCCAAATTTGCTGACGACACTAAATCATACAGGGTAGTGAAAACTGTGAGAGATTGTGAGGAGCTCCAGAGGGATCTCTTGACATTGGGGGAGTGGGCAAAACAGTGGCAAATGAGCTTCAACATTAGTAAGTGCAGAGTGATGCATGTTGGGGCAAAAAACCCCAATTACATTTATAAACTGATGGGGTCTGAACTCTCTGCGACAAACCAGGAAAGGGACCTTGGTGTCCTGGTGGACAACTCAATGAAGGTATCAACCCAGTGTGCCTCAGCAGTGAAAAAAGCAAACTCAATGTTAGGGATCATTAGGAAGGGTATAGACAATAAGTCAGCAAGTGTCATTTTGCCTCTTTATAAATCTATGGTGAGGCCCCATCTGGAATACTGTGTACAGTTCTGGTCGCCATACCTCCAGAAGGATATTATGGAGCTGGAAAAAGTGCAGAGGAGGGCAACCAGAATGATTAGGGGACTGGAACACCTTCCTTACCATCTGAGGCTGCAACGGTTGGGCCTTTTCACTCTTGAACGACGGCGTCTAAGAGGTGACCTGATTGAAGTTTATAAAATCATGCACGGTGTGGACAAAGTAGATAAGGAAAAACTGTTTTCCCTATCGCATAACACTAGAACTAGGGGACACTCCATGAAACTTTTGGGTACTAGTTCTCAAACAAATAAGAGAAAGTACTTTTTCACCCAGAGGATCACTGGTCTATGGAACTCCCTGCCAGAAGAAGTGGTGACAGCTGTCAGTCTTGACAGCTTTAAGAAAGGATTAGACAGGTTCATGGAGGACAAGGGTATCAATGGCTATAATTATGGATACTTGAGGACAACCTCGGGGTTGGAGAGATAGGCAGGATATCTCTCAATGCCATTTCCAGGAAATCCTAAGCAGGTGAAGGCATCTCCTTGGGAATACTCTGAAGGAAATGGTGAGCCTCTGTGTGAGACAGAATGCTGGACTGGATGGGCTGTGGCCTGTTCCAGCAAGGCTGTTCTTATGTTCTTATGTTCTTATGCCATTTCAAAGGGTAGAAATTGATGTGTTTGGTCCTTTACCTAAATCAAAAGGGGGGAAACAGTATGTTTTTACCTATGTTGATACTTTTACAAAATGGTGTGAAGCTGTACCCTTAACTTCAATTTCTGCATCCCATATTGCTAAAGCATTTATTGAAATTGTCAGTAGGTTAGGTTTACCTGTTGAAATTGTCTCAGACCGAGGTGGAGCTTTTGTCTCACGTCTCATGCAGACTGTATGCAAATTAGCAGGGGTGGAACAAACATTTTCTTTGCCCTACCATCCCCAATCCCATGGGACAGTAGAGCGATGTCAAGGGTCACTACAAAGATTGTTGACTGCATATTACTAGATTTTGGAGAAAACTGGGTGGAAGGTTTACCACTAATTCTCAGCACATACAGGTCAGCCCCACACGAAAGTTTAGGGGGAACCACACCAGCTGAGATGTTGTTTGGGTTCAATCTCTGAGGGCCTCTCCATCTTCTCAAAGGAGAATGGGAAGGTACAACCTCTGAATTGCCCCAACCAGTATCTAAATACATTGAAGACTTGCAGAAGAAGCTAAATGACATTCATGCATTAGCTAAGAAACACCTGAAGTCAGCTCAGGATGTCACCAAGCTGTACTATGATCATAAAGCTAGACACAGAGATTTCCAGCCAGGACAGCAGGTCATGGTTCTGAACCCACATCCTGTTGGACAGCTCCAAGTCCAATGGGAGGGTCCAGCCAAGGTATTGCAAAAGGTTGATGAATGTAACTATAAGATTCAATTTGAAGACACAAAAGTTTGTAAAATTGTTCATGCAAACTCCTTGAAACCTTATGTGTCCAGATCTAATGTACAAATGCTCAGACTCACCGGTTCAAAATCTTCAGGGGAAGAATGGGACTAGGTGAATGTTATGGAAGAATACCAAAATGCTGGAAATGTTGATTCTGTATATATTTCTGAAAATGTACCAGAAACTGAACAGTTAGCATTGAGAAATGTAATAGCCAAGTTCAGAGATTTGTTCACTTTTGAACCAGGATATACAAATGTCTTGTCACATGATATTCCTGTTACTTCTGAACCAATCTGGGTACCTCAATACAGGTTAGCTGGAGCCATAGAAACCAAAGTCAATGAGGAGGTTGACAAAATGTTAGCTCTAGGTGTGATAGAGAAATGTGAATCACCTTGGAACACTCCTGTGGTGTTAGCTTAAAAAAATGTTCAAGGGGAAATTTTACCTGAGATCAGATTTTGTGTAGACTATCACAAACATAATGCAGTCACACCACATGATCGTTTTCCTTTACCCAGGACAGATGACCTGATCCAGAAGCTAGCTGGATCCAAATGGGTCACAACTCTGGATTTAACAAAAGGATTTTGGCAGATTCCTCTAACACAGGAAGCGAAGCTTAAAACTGCTTTCTGTACTACCAGAGGTCAATATTGTTTTACCATGATGCCTTTCGGTTTGAAAAACTCTCCAGCTTCATTTCAATGTATGATGAACCATATTTTAAAGGGTTTACCATTCGCTGATGCCTACATCAATGATTTGGCCATTTATAGCCAAACATTTGAGGAACACTTGCAACACTCAAAGGAGTGTGGATCCAGTTCAACGGCTCAAAGGATTGGGGATCCAGGGCACTGTGTTGTCCTGGTTTTCCTCTTTTCTGGAGGGCCGTACCCAGTCGGTGTGGTTAGAGAGTGAGAGGTCCAGCCCTAGGCTCCTCAAGTATGGGGTGCCTCAGGGCTCGGTGCTCTCTCCTCTCCTATTTAACATCTACATGAAGCCACTGGGTGAGATCATTCGTTCCCACGGGGTGCGGTACCATCAGTACGCGGATGACACTCAGTTGTACATCTCGGCCCGTGGGGACCCCAGTGATGCTGTTGAAATCCTATCCGGATGCCTGGAGGCCATTGGGGTCTGGATGGGGGCCAATGGGCTTCGGCTGAATCCCAGCAAGACAGAGTGGCTGTGGATAAGGGGCCCCGTGTTATCCAGGGAGTTACCATCTTTGGTACTGGATGGGGCTGTTTTGCCCCAGACAGACCCAGTGCGCAACTTGGGGGTCCTTCTGGACTCGCGGCTGCTGCTAGAAGAACAAGTAGCGGCTGTGGCCAGGAGGGCTTTTGCCCAACTTCGGGTGATTCGCCAGTTGCGCACGCTCCTGGACCGGGGCTCCTTGCTTATGGTCACCCATGCTCTGGTCACTTCCCGACTAGATTATTGTAATGCGCTCTACATGGGGCTGCCCTTGACGACCATTCGGAGGCTGCAGCTGGTCCAGAATGCGGCAGCCCAGGTGGTGATGGGATGTGGGCGATATGCCCATGCCTCACCGCTACTTCGGGAGCTGCACTGGTTACCAGTTTGTCTCCGGGTGCAATTCAAGGTGCTGGTTTTGACCTTTAAAGCCCTATATGGCGGTGGGCCAGGATACCTTAGAGACCGCATCGTCCCAAGAGTGTCTGCCCGTCCAACCAGAGCGGACCGGAGGGGCTCTCTAATGGTGCCATCAGTTAGGGGTGCACATCTGTCCAGCACCCGAAGGAGGGCCTTCTCCGTGTCCGCACCAACTCTCTGGAACCTCCTGCCAACAGATCTAAGACTTCAAAGAGAATTGCTGCCCTTCAGGAAAGGATTGAAGACCTGGCTGGCAGGGCAGGTGTGGGGCCCGAATGGGAACATGGTCCCCGCCTGCTGGCTTATGTAAAGAATTAAGAACTCTCTCTTCTTCTTTTTATAGTGGGTGGGGTGGGTGGGTGGGATATGGGTTTTTTTAAAGTGGGTGGGATATGGGGCTTTTAAAGTGTTTTTATGTGTTTTTAAAACTTGTTGTAATGCCGCCCTGAGTTGGGTTCTGCCTGAGTGGGCGGCATATATAAATATGACTATTAAATTAAATTAAATTAAACACTTAGAAACTGTGTTAGCCAGACTACAAGAAGCAGGCCTCACAGTCAATGCTAAGAAATGTCAATGGGGACAAGCCAGTGTGATCTACTTGGGACACGAAGTGGGAAATGGAAAAGTCTCACCTGTAGATGCCAAGGTAGAAAGTGTCAAAGATTGGCCAATACCAATCACCAAAACACAAGTCTTTCCTAGGCATGATGAATTACTACAGACATTTCATTCCTTAGTTTAGTGAGATAGCCACACCTCTCACAGAACTGACAAAAAGATCACACCCCAAAAAGGTAATTTGGACACCAGAATGTCAAAGAGCCTTTGAGACACTGAAGCTGAAACTCATTCAGGCACCCATCTTAGTGTCTCCAGACTATCAGAAACAATTTGTTCTGAAAACTGATGCTTCAAACACAGGTATAGGAGCATGTCTACTACAAGAAGGAAAAGATGGGAAACTTCACCCTATCTCCTACTTTAGTAGAAAACTGTTGCCAAGGGAACAGGCCTATGCAGTGATAGAGAAAGAACTTCTAGCCATAATTTGGTCCATCACCAAGCTTGGAAGTTACTTATGGGGTCAAGAGTTCATTCTCTTAACAGACCACAATGCCCTAGCTTTCCTGAACAGGATGAAAACCAAGAACCAGCGCCTACTTAGCTGGGCTCTTCTTTTGCAAGACTTTTCATATAAGGTCTCTCATATCAAGGGGAAAGATAACATCAAGGCGGACTCTCTGAGCCAGATGTATGACAGCCAGGAAGGAGCTGAGGTCATTGAAATGGGTTGAAAACCTGTACATATCTTTTTCTGTACTTTGCTTTGCAGTAACTAGCCTTAAGAGAACCTCTGAGATCACTTAATGAACTCAGATGAGCTATTTTTGCAATATTGGTTTCCATTACTCAAGACCACCCAATCTTGAAGATGGTAGGTCCATGGGAGCATCCATCTTGGAAAGGGAGGGCGTGTCATGAACCTTGAATATCTATGGCAACCTTATCACTTAGCTACTGAAGCTACTTGTAAACACATTCCTTTCTGATGGAATCAACACAGCTGCATTCCCTCAGAGGAATGCACACCTGCAGACCCCACAAGGGAGGATGACAAATAGGTCAGGTGGCAGAGTGATGACAGAGACATCTGACTACCCCACAAGGGAGCCTCCCCCCTGTCAATCAAAACCTCGTGACTCTGAAACACCTGCAGATTGAGTCATCCTAAGAATGCAAAAGTGGGAGGGAAATCTGCTCCTTTTTGTGTATAAAAGCAGAGCCCTTTCCCTCAGTTATTTGGTCCTCTCAGGTTGAAGGCAGAAATGTCTCCTTGAGCTGGACTCTAAACACTTATGATCTGAGCCCCTCAGATCTAAGTGGACTAAACTAACTATGTTTGCTATGTACTTTGTTTTGTTCCTGTCTTTGTTCTTTTCCAGATACTAAAGGAAAATAAAACTCTTTGTGAGTAACATCAATGGAGTGGATGTCAATTTATCAGGCTATTTCTAAGTGCTTTGCTCTATGCCCCCACATGCTACCAACATATTAAACCACCGCATACTCCCTGTAAGCGACAGGTGGAGTTCTTTGAAGCCGATTGGGAAGCGGTACGGTGAGGCGACCTTAGGCAGCACTGGGAATGTGCGGATAAAGGAAATTATCACAGCCTAAAGGATCGGTACATGCCTCCTGTAAGCCCGCGCCCAGTCGAGTGTTCAAGACAATTGTATCCTTGTTTTTGTATATTCTCTATTGTAAGCCACCCTTAGTCACATTTTTGTTGAGTAGGGTGGGATATAAATCTTAATAAATGAAATGAAATGCCTGCCAACATGTCTGTGAAAATGTCTGTAAATGCAGACAGTGCTGGCTCTTTGGCTGTAAACAGAGGTGAGCCAAATGACTTTAGATGACAAGCCTTTCCACTAGAGTTGGATACAACTGGCTTTAGAGCAAGCTGGGGTTTTTTACCTTTACTATTTCAGGCTTTATACAAGAGACCATAAGCAGCTCATAGTCTGAGGGCTCATCTAGATGTTATAATATTCCCATAATTGCAGTAGGTTTCCCAGGTTGGAAATTGATTTAAAAATCAGAAACTACATGGCATACCTGTATAATACTGTGCAAGAAGACAGAAGTGCCTGGCGGACAATGGTCCATAGGGTCGCAAAGGGTTGAAATCGACTGTGCAACTGAACAACAACAAAAGACTTAGGCCATCACCAGCTTTGTTTTTTTTATAAATACAGTTTTAATTGCCATCTATAATTACAGGAAATACAGGAAATAGGTACACAAAATTCAAGTAAACACAATTTTCAGAACAAAATGGCTTCTTCAGGAAAAATTCAGTATTTAGTGTAGCAGTGTCCAAACTATGGCCCACAGACCCAATTAGGGTCTGCCCATGCATATCATTAATCCAGCCTGGGATGAGTACCCAGGCTCTCCCAGAACCACCCCTCACCAACCACCAACACCTGACATCACTTATGGCAATGGAGGCAGTGGTATCATGCTTTGTCTCTGCTGGTCTGAGCAGCCTCTGCTCGGTCCCATCGCTTCAGCAGCCCTTGGCAACGTGTATCACCGCACTGGGGAAATTTTCGGAGCCTTCCCCATTTCAAAATTTGTAGCACTACGAGAGCCCCTTGGCGTGCCAAGGCTGATGTCAGCCTTGGCGCACCAAGGGTCTCTTCTAGTGCTGCAGATTTTGAAATGCGGAAGGCTCTGAAAATTTCCCCAACGCAGTGATACATGTTGCCAAAGGCTCCTGAAGCGATGGGACTGAGCAGAGGCTGCTCGGACCAGCAGAGACAAAGTGCAATCACTGCTGCCGCCACCGCCATGGCTGACTTCGGAACGGTCAGCAGAGGGAGCAGCCGGCCTCCAGCCCCCGCAGCTGCATGTCAGGGGCAGGACCAGCCTGGCAGACAAAAGTTTGGGCAGTACTGATTTAGTGTGACTCCCCTTGGCTCTAAGCACATCTTGAACCCTTCTGGGGAAACTTTCCTGAAGTTTTCTGAAGTAAGCTTCTGGTATAATATACCAGGCTTCCCTCAGCACTTCCCAGAGTTCTTTAGATTTTGCTTGTCTTTTATTTTTTTCTCTGTCCAAGTGATCCCATGTTGTTGGTCAGTCACACAGTCAGGTCTGACCCTTTGCAACTCCATGGACCACTGCACACCAGGCTTCTCTGTCATCTGCCATCCTCCGTAACCCACCCAGATCTATGTCCACTGCATCAATGATGCCATCTAGCAATCTCATCCTCTGCTGCCCCCTTTTCCTTTTGCCTTCAATGTTTCTCAGCATCAGGGCCTTCTCCAATGTGTCCTTTCTTCTCATTTGGTGGCCAAAGTACTTGAGCTTCATCTTCAGTATTTGTCCTTCCAATGAGCAGTCAGGGTTGATTTCCTTTTGAAATGACTGATTTGACCTCCTTGCAGTCCAGGGGACTCTCAAGAGTATTCTCCAGCACCATCGTTCAAAGGCATCTTTTCTTCTGTGCTCAGCCTTCCTTATGGTCCAGCTCTCACAGCCATACATTACTACTGGGAAGACCATTGCTTTGACTATGTGGACTTTTGTTGGCAGGGTGATGTTTCTACTTTTTATTACGCTGCCTAGGTTTATGATCTCATGCTGCCTTTATAATATTCAGGTCTGAACTCTGTGGAGGCTAATCCATGACTGTTAGTGTTTTATCAGCTGTTTTTATAGCTAAATATGGTAATACTGTATTAGTGGTGTGCTTGGGATCATTATGATGCTGATAAATGAAACCAATCTCATTCAGGTGCTTTCCCAAAGGAATGGTATGATGAATTAAAACCTGTATGGTCTTTTCAACATTCATCATCCCATCAATACAGAATATCACCAACACTACTAGCAGCCCCAAACTAGGACAGACCCTCTATTATGTTTCATTGAAGGCCACAAGCACTCATTCGATCATCCATCTCCAGCTCTTTTTCTCACATATTGTCAATGATTGGACCCAAAAATTTCAAAGTTGGATTTATCGCTCCATAATACTCTTTTCCGCTGATCCTCATTCCAATCTTTGTGAGCTTTAGCATACTTTAGCCCCCCCCCCTGTTTTCAATTCAATTCAATTCAATTTTGAATTTGTACCCCGCCCTACTCAGCTTGTAGGCCAACTCAGGGCGGCTTCCAACATAGTTAAAGATACAACAAAACAAAATATAATAAACATACAAAATGTCAATAAAAATAAATATCATACAATAGGAACAAAAATGCAATGAGCACAATTCCTATATTAAAAAAGCAGCATATAAACAGAGTATCAGCAAACCCTGAAACACAGTAACAAAAATAAAGCAATCAGGCAAAAATACATCATAAATACAATAATCAGAGCATGAATACATAAGTCATGAATCGAACAACAATACAATAATAATACAATACACTAATGAAATCAGAAAAGAAAACATATCAGTCTAAAAAAAACATTTAAGTTCTAACATAGCAAAATTAATTACACAATTTCCCTTCTGCAATTGTAGTTTTTTGGCTGCTACCCTTCCACAAAAACCATTCTTGATCAAGCTTCTTCCGTCTATAGAAAGGTTAATTTGACATCCTGATGAAGTTGCCAGATGCTGATCCAGGTCCTTGCTGGACTTCCTCCAGTCTCTCAAAGAAGAAAATCTGAGGAACTTCTCATCAGAATTTGAAAGTTTTCTTTTCCAGTCCTTTTGTGTGTGTGTGTTTCCTTGACCTCTCTTGAGTCTTCCTATTTCTTTATAACAGCTTGACTACCACATCTTGATTTGTTGTTTGCTGATTTCCCTTTGAGAGTGGCCTTGCTAATGCAAAAGTATCATTTTATGTCTGGCACTTTCTCTGATCCTTAGCATTTTGACTGGTCTTATTAGCAAGTTTCCAATGAATTACACTCATACATGATGTATGAAATGTTCAAATGTGTCTTACACAAAGCTGGTGTAAAAGACTCCGCCCCCCCCCCCGCAAGTCATTTTGCCATGTAATACTAGGACATATATAGATGTTAGAAATGACAGTAATTAGTGATCCATTCCATTTAGGTTTAGCAATAGAAATTAGACTTGTATACTGCCACATAGAGCTTAGTGCACTCTCTGGACAGTTCACAGGTTAATTAGCATTTTGCCCCCAACATGCTGGGTATTCATTTTACTGACCTCATAAGGATGGAAGGCTGAGTCAACCTTGATAAGAGTTCCATCACCAGCAAATAGCCACTGAGTAGGCCATATATAGGTTTGTTCTCACCTTATCAGCTGGGGGGGAGCACAATCCACCCAATTTGATAAAGAAGCATATTGGGACCAGTCTGGTGAGTATAAAGGGATCAGAGAGGATTGAACTCACAACCTTCTGCCTGCAGTGCAGCAGTTTAACCACTGCACTGCCAGTAGTGCCACTTTAGCCTATGGAGGTTGGTTTCCTCCCCCTCCCCTCCCCCCCCCTTATTTTTGAACACTGCATAAAAATGTCCTGTGTTTTCTGGCTGTATTCTAATAAAGGTCCTGATAAATTATTATATATGGTCATTATGACATTGTTAAAACCATAAATCTAATGGCGGCCTAAGACTTTTGCTCAATACTATACATCTAAGCGCACATTTTGGGTGGGGCAGAAAGGGGTTTATTTTAAACATCTTTGTGAGGGTTGTTTATTTGGAATTGTTTCCAGTCATGTGTTCTTTGAGTCATTTCACAATGTGTAATCTCCTGTGTCAGACTAAATTGTATCTGTGGGGTTTGGCAAAGTCTCTGGGATTTGGCAAAGATAAAGGGTTTTGGTCTGCAGGGTAATGTTTTAGTAATATATTTTCTTGTCTAGCGCTGCACTAAGTGCTAATGTGCTATGTCGCTTTGTATTAAAAAAACTATTTATTTAATAACCTACAGAAGGGCTATTATTGAAATTGGAGTTCAGCCAGCACTGCCGCCTCCACAGGAAGTGCTACCAGCCATCCTTCTGCTGGCACCAGACCACTCTGCTCTGCTAGCCAGGGAGAGGACACAGCCCCAAGATTCAGCTGCATGCTTCATCATGTTGCAGCCACTGGCTCCAACTGCTACCCTCTTACCAGCCCTCTTTGCCAGGCAGAAGAGTCATGGTGTAGTGTGTTGTGCTGCTAGTGATATATATCATATATCATGTTGTGCTGCTGGATGATATATATCATCCCGGAGCATCAAAATGTTGACCCGCTACTAAATATGAATATGATAATAAATCAACCTCAAAAAAAAAAACCAGATCAGCCTCAAATAATTTCTACAGTGTAGTTGAGCCCCAAGTTAGGGGAGGTGTTCTAGCTGTAATCCAGCCCCAATTAGACCCATGCATATTATTAATGCGGCACACAGTAAGTACCTGGGCTCACCGCAGACCGCCCCTACACCCACCCCACCACCTTATGTCAGCAGTTGTGGCGGCTATCACGCTTTGTCCCAGCTGCTCCGAGCAGCCTCTGGCTTGGTCCCATCCCCTCTGCTGCCTTTGCCAAAGCCAATCGCTGCGTCGGGTAACTTTTCAGAACCTCCTCTGTTTCAAAATCTGCGGCACTAGTAATGACGTCACTGCAGCATGCCATGTTTACCCTTCCAGCACCGCAGATTTTGAAACAGAAGAGGCTCTGAAAATTTCCCCAACGTGGTGATCGGCTTTGGCAAAGGCTGCAGAGGGGATGGTAAAACACTAAAGGTTGCAGAGGACAAAGCACGATCGCTGCCACCACCGCCACCACTGCTGATGTAAAAACTGTCAGCAGCTGGAGCAGCCTGCCTCTGCCCCCCGCAGCCATGTGTCGGGGCAGGACCGGGCTGCAAAAAAAAAGTTTGGGCACCACTGGGTTAGAGTTTTAAAGTTGCGCAAGAATTTCACACCATACTGTGGGGGGAAATGGTCACTATGCTTTAAGGGGAAAAATAGCATTAGTTGCTGTTCCCACCTGATGTCCCCACCAATAATTTTCCTGATGTGGAAGAAAATGACCTTTTCCATATTTAAAGACAAATGGATGCCTGCACATGTATGAATACACATGTACACATTCTTGTCTAGCCCTCTCCCCCATTTAATTTTTTTAATCACCCAAGTTCAACTGCTGGTCCAGATCCCAAACCCTGCCTATGTATCAGATTGTTGTTATCTACTGCTGGGGGGGGGGGGAATAAGTTCTGATATGCTGTTATCCACATCCCCCCCCCAAAAAAAAAGGTTTCTGGTTGTAAAATCACTGTAGCTCTCTAGACAACAACCAATTTGCAGGTGTCAGCAGGGGCAGAGGAGGAGAACTGTGTTTGCACAGAACTCCAGCTGCAGAAGTTGCCTTTGAAAAGATGCTAACAAAGTGGTAATCAGCAATTTCCACCTGTTGTTTTTTTTAAAAAAATTAAAAAATAGTTTCCCTAGGTGTTGTAGCTATACTCTGCTCCAGGACTGACTTGAAATCTTTTTTAAAAGCAACTGTTTGAGCATGACCTTGCTAGTGTGTGCAATGAGCACAATGTACAATAGCTTGAACATTTTATGGCATTGCCCTTCTTTGGAATTGGAATATAAACCAACCTACTCCAATCCTGGGGCCACAATTGTGTTTTCTGAATTTGGTGGAATATAAAGTGAAGCACTTTAACAACATCATCTTTTAGAGCTTCAAATACCTCAATTGGAATAGCATCATCTCTACTAGCTTTGTTGTTAGGAATGCTTTCTTGGGCCCACTTGACTTCATACTCCAGGATGTCTGGCTCGAGGTCAGCGATCACTCCATCATGGATGTCAGTGATATTAAGGTCCTTCTTATGGACTTGTCCTGTGTATTCTTGCCACCTTTTCCTAATCTCTTCTGCTTCTATTATGTCCCTACCATTTTTGTCCTTTAGCATGGCCATTTTTGCTTGAAACGTTGCCTTGATTTCTTCAATTTTCTTGAAGAGCTTTCTAGTCCTTCCCATTTTGTTGTTTTCCTCTATTACTGTTCATTGTTTATTTAAGAAGGCCTCCTTATCTCTCCTGTTGTTTTCTGGAAATCTGCCTTCTCTACTGTCTATTGTAAATTGTGTAGGTTTTTTTGTTTTTTATTTTATTTTATTTTCAAGGAAAGAATTAAAAATAACATTTTTTTTACTCTTCAGCAGTTTTTCTTCTAGATGAGGGGAACTATGTTTTACTCAAGAAAACACAATAGCGTACTATTTAATAGAACCTCTCATGTTGTTGAAGTAAAACATTTGGTTTCCCTTATGCTATAGCTATTGCAGGTATTACGCATATATTTTACTTTCAAACTTTAACTGAGCATGATTGTGTATGTACCTTTAAATAAGAGTGACTATTTAGAGACTGTGAGTTAAAAAAAGAAGGAATGATCAATCTGTTCACTGCTCTGTGTCAGTTTCCCAAACTCTGACCCTATTTGTCTAAAATGTATTTATAGCACTTGAAAGAAGTCAAATGGAATGCTTTTACTTATTCAGACATTTGCTGCCGATTTATCCATTTCTGGCGATTGTTGCAGAAAAATGAAGGAGCATAAATGCAAATATGTCAAGCATTGGTTCCACATACAGCGGGTGAGACCTTTGCACGAGCTACTGTTGTGAGACCAGATAGAGCTACTGCTGCTTACGTATAAAGAGAACCATTAAGGAGAAGTTGTTTATTTCTGCTTCTGCTGAAATCATAAACACCAGCTATGAGCCTGACAGCACAAGCTGTGCTGCCGTAAATTCTAGTACTTTGCTGGCCGTTCCAAGCTGCCCAGTAAAAGTTACTGTAGCTAAATCCCATATACATTTCTTGATATAATCCTGCTTAGAAGATGGTATCATATTCACACACAGCAGGGTGTGTAAAAGCCTGTAAATCAAAATGTAGAATCTGAAATTTCTCTCTCTTCTCTCTCCCTCTTTCTCCCCCGCAAAATCTGTGCAAATTTAACCATGACCCTTTGCCAGACAATAGGCCTTCATACGTTTTGTAGCTTAGCAGACACCAAGGAATTTTACTTGGAAGTGATAGCTACTGTCTATGTAATATTTAGGACCTATTCATGCAGCATCTGGCAGAAAATAAAAGTGCTTCCTCCTCTAACATATGCTCAAGAAGGATGTGGTCCTATGCCTGCTCCTCCTCTTCTGACTTCTTGCAAATAGCACAACATAAGAGACAGTTGTTTCTGGCTGCCCTGCTGCCTGTCATGGCTGTCAAGCGAAATCCCATGAATTATTGCTCTTCCAGATGTAAAAGATTTCCAGGCTGCCTTAAACTGTCTGTGGTTTGTGGTACTGGAGCGAAGAGAAAGGAGATTAAACTTCATCTCATCAGGCCAATCTGAAAAGATCACACAGAGGACTAATAATTACAGCTTTTTCATTCCAAACCTGGACCTGGAAGGGTGTTCCCGTTTTTGTTTCAGGACTATGCCACTTTAAGCTTGTGAGAAGACATTGATTAAGGTCAAACCATGTTTAAGAAGGTCCAAAACTGAAAAGAAAAAGAAAGGAAATTAGCCTTCTGTTCTTTCACATATTTTCACATTTGTCTGTATTACTATCACTACTACCATTATGGCTACTGGCACCGGATACATAGTTAAAAGTACATAATTAAAAGTAGATACATCACCTTGCAAACAAATGTCTGCATAGTCAAAACAATGGTATTACCTGTAGTAATGTATGGTTGTGAAAGGTGGACCATAAGGAAAGCTGAGCGTAGAAGAATAGATGCCTTTGAGATATGGTGCTGAAGGAGAACTTTGAGAGTACCCTGGACATCAAAGAGAACAAAAGGTTGATCTTAATAGAAATCAACCCCAACTGCTCCTTGGAAGGTCAAATATTGAAAATGAAGTTAAAGTACTTTGGACATCAAATGAGAAGAGAGGATTCACTTGAGAAAGCCTTGATGCTGGGAAAGGTCGAAGGCAAAAAAAGAAGGGGCTGGCAGTGAATGAGATGGCTAGATGGCATTGTTGACGCAATGGGCACAAAGCTGGGCAGGTTGAGGAGGATGGTGGAGGTTAAGGGTGCCTGGAGGATAGGGGTGCCTTTTCTCACACTATTCTTAAGGACAAAATCTTTACTTAAAATTTGGAATTGCTCTAATTCAAAGGAAGATGTCAAATAATAATCATGTTCCAATTCTTGGATTTTTATTAATAGCCTTGCACATAATGGATTTTTATTCTAAAAAGGCCACAGAAAAAAATGTGTTCCCATTTTTTAAAAATGTAGTTTCATGCCACACGCACTTGAACATAAAGTTTTAGCTTAACCAGACCATATCACTATTGATAAAGTTTATTTCTTTAGCATTGTTTACTGAAACATTTCAAGTGTCCACATAAGACAATGTATATCAGCAGTGCCAGAAAGCCACATACCAAATTAACTAGAGGTTTTCATAACTGCTTCCAGAATGACTCTGAAAATCAATTATGACCACTTCTACCATACAATGTTTGAGTCCTAAGGGAGGAAATCTAAATAAGCCATTACATTCCCATTCTCTTTGATGTAAAGAAACATATACATAACACCTGGAAAATATAATTTAAATTGTAGTTGGGCCCTAAACTAGCATTCTCTTTTTAAACACCCATACCCCTTTTGTGAAATTGTTACCAAGAGAACTTGGTATTAGAGAAATCAACCTTTTTTAAATAAAAAAAAACCTCTAGCCCTATTAGAAAATATTAATTATAGATAAGAAGAAATACAGTGCGCAAAGAACACCTGGAAAACATTAACAAGCGTATGTGTCTTAGATCAAACTATAATTGCCCTGAGTCAACCTATGCAGCTTTTTGGAAAGCTGACGTAGCTAGTTTAAGTAATAGTGTTGACTACCAGATGTAAAACCAACCTCCAAGGCCAGTTTCCCTTTTCACAAAAGCTCACTAATGTGTCCAGGAATAACAGTAAAACAGTGATGGAAACCACAGGTACAGTGGCCTTTAAGTGACTCACATGAAAGCGTTTACTGCTTTTCATGTACATATATTAATGCAGGGGTTTACAACCTACAGCCTGTGGTCCAGACTTGGCCCATGGCACCATTTCATGTGGCCCACTGCCCTTGCTTCTACCACTGTCGCCAGAACCAACAGAAGTAGTGAAAATAGCCTAAAATGTACTGCCCTTGCTCCTGCAGCTGCCAGAAGTGGTGGAAGTGGCAAAAACAGCTGAAACGGCACTGTAAATGCGCCCATGGCTGTCATAAATGCGTTTACGATTGCCATAGATGCAGTTTACAGCGGGGGGGGGGACATGTCTGGCCTGCTCATCTGCCTGAGAGGGCATGGTCCGGCCCCTGAGAGGGCATGGTCCAGTGGGAAAATGTTAAGAACCCCTGTATTAAAAAATAGCAAGGAAAGACTCTCTCATTAAAAATGCATTAAAAATGCATTAAAATGCTGGTTGAGGAGGATGGTGGAGGACAGAGGTGCCTGGAGGACAATGGTCCATGGGATCACAAAGAGTTGGAATCAACTGTGCAACTGAACAACAACAACAAAATTATTTGACACCAGTTTCTGAAGGTTTTTTTTATCCTTTTTTGTAATCTGCAATTAGATGCAAGAAAAAAAGCTGGCAGAGGGAGATGTTCATTTTGCTCAAGGAAGCCTCATGGAGTCTTTTTATGTTCTGTTTTGTAGTTGTCTTGAACTGAAACCTCTGTTCCTTAAGGATTAAGAGATTGAAAAGCACAGACTGAAGCTGCTGTAATTTAAACTCAGTCATTCTCTAGCACAAAAGTGCAAAATGGCCTAAGCCAACCCGCTTCTCTGAGAGCTTTCCTAAGAAATAATTTCACCTTTTCCAAGTTTTGTACTACTAACATTCCAAAGGCATCATTATCTTTAAAATGTTTTTCCTCCTTCTTCCTGGTTCTGAGCTCAAGAACGCGGTTTCAGATTGCAGTTTACGACATCAGTGAAGTATTCCACCTATGCGATATGCAGAGAGATAAACTTGTAAGATAAATTTCATCCATGAATGTCGCTAAGGTGGGTTTTCTTGTTTATAAATGTTATCTTGCCTCCATAAATACTTCAAGAGTAGTTTTGAAAGTAGTGATGGAAAAGACTTGGAAAGGATCAAATGAAACAAAACTTCTTCCAAGCACTCTGTGCTCAAGAGAAGGGAGATCATTATGTTATATTGAACATAATTAATACATTCGCCAGAGAGGGGGAAAATACAGTTAATTACATGGCAACTGATTGTAGGTTCTGAGTTTAGAGAACAAAAAGGCTGAATCTACATTTCAGGTTCTCTTTCTCCCCTCAGTCTCTCTCTTTTTCAAAGAAACGTTTGACATACGGAAAGAGTGAATAATCCTAATCAATCCAAACACTTTAAAATTGCCCAGATAAATGCTATATTTACTGTAAAGCAAGAGGGAAATGTTCATCTAGAATTGAAGTTCCTACTCTGCAGCTGTCCTGCCCATTAAGTACAAAGAGAAGGGGGGAAATTATTGGAAAACCTAAGGGGTTGAAATGGACTGGGATGACTGTAGTTTTCCTTCCACCTGAAGGAGGAGCAGCGAACTGAATCTTATGAATATGCACATACCGAGCCCCAGCTAATGGCAAAATCATTGTTCTCAATGGATTAAGCCAGCTCTCCATCATTTTGTCAGTCACTTTCGAATGAGAAATAGGACACATTATTCTTTTCCTGGTTTTCACGGTGTTGTAGTTTTTGTAGCCAATATCCTGAGCTGTCAGGTTCAGAGGTATTTACCCCTCTGTGTCTGTGCAGGCTATAGAGGCAGAAGGAATGGCAGCAGACCCATATGCCTAACCTTCTGGAGAAGACGTCTGTTCAAGATTGGAAAGCAGGAGGATGAGAAGGAGCTCAGCAGCAGCTCACTGCATGAAAAGGCCTTCCATGTAGAAGGAGATGAGAGAAGGAAGAGGAGGAGGAAGAGATGGTGTTGATACACTTTTTATAAAATGTCAAGAAGAAGGCAGTAGCAGGCAGAAGCTGTTCTCCTTGGGTCCTTTGAGCCAAGACTACATGGGAGGGGAAAATATGTTTTTGGTCACCCATCTCATTGTGACCTCCTGCATTAATTAAATAACTATATTTGGAGTTGGCTTCTTCACTCACAAGAGCACAAAAGACCAGGGGCTGTCCAACCAGCATGGTGTCTGGCAGTGGTGGTAAGGAATGTGCCACCCTGGAAGTATGGTATCCCAGGCAAGAGCTTCACCCAGCCTTATGGTTTTCTGCTCATTCAACAACAGGATAATAGTCACACAGAATCCATATTTTCTTGCTGTGAACATTTCAGATATTTGTCAGTTGGACCTTCTGGAATAGAATGGAAACTCCAAAAACATGTCTGGGATAACCCAGTGGTGAAATTGGAAGTGCAGATATTTATCATGACAGCTCCCATAGTCTGCCTGCCAGCTCCAAGAAAGATCCAGAAATGCAGGCATATAGATTAGTGTACATCAAAAATATAAAGAGTAGTTCTTTTGTAAAGTTGCTGGTTCTTATTTGCTCATTCATGATCGGATCACACTCAAATATTTTGCATTACAGCAGGGCCAGTTTGCAATAATAAAGTATTCCTGGGAAAATCCATGTCTTATGCAGCTACTGCAGCTGAGCTGAGAGAAAAAAGGGAGGCCTGTGGGGGCTTCAAATGATTCCCTAGTCCCTGCTAGTGACAAAGTCCTAGGGCCTAGACTCCATTGGAAAAGACTCCTATAATAGGGAGGGAAATATGGGTTAATTCCCATCTGTTAAATTTGTGGTTCAAAGCAGAAGAGGACAGCCTGCAGGAACACTGGCAATTATACTTTCAGCCAACATCCATACATTTGTGTACCTAATGAGACAGGCAGCTTTTGGGAACTTTACGTTCACCATTTCAGGCAGGTAATGTGGAGAGAGATGCATTTTCCAGCATTAAAAGTGTGTGTGTGTTTGTATACTTTATACCTTTTTACTAAAAATATTCGATACCTGTACATTTTCATAACGGCAGCTGATACATTATGCTTCAACTGTAACTACATTTAGATCATTTCATCTACTGTGCCTTCTTTTTTAAAATTTAATTTTGATTGATTTTCAAAATAAAATACAAAATGACATACAAATAACACAAAATTTATGAAAATTGCAAGAAAATATATCCCATACGAAACACACTTACATTACTATTATGACTCCGTACTCTCAAGACATATATAACACTTAACCCGTGATCCCTCCACCCTCAAACCTGCCTTTTTTATCTCTTTTTCCAATTCTTTCTTTATATTTCTCAAGCTTTTATACAAATCAACAGAAGAACAAATGTACATACCTTAAACAATAGTGACCTTTCTGACCTACCCCCCCCCCCGCCCCATCTAGTGCTTTACAAAGGGATATGATGCCAATGAATCTTGTACTCCTGTAGCTTTTCAAATTGTTTCCCAGAATTTATATTCATCCTGGGTTGGTTTAATCCCCTCTTTACTAGTTAATGCATATGTTACAAATGTTACAAAGGGGCAAAATTGTAAGAAATACGTTTTGGAAAGTTTGGGAGTCATTTCTACTATGCCTTCTAAATATCCCCAGCATCTAAAATCTCATCTTTCCTGTGGTCGGATCGGTTCTCAGCACAACGGGAGGATCGTCATGTTTCCTGTTCACCTCGACAAGTCCTAAAAATTGCTCTGGCTTTTCAGAGGGGGAAGTCTGCTGACCTCTTCTCCAGATGGCTAACTGTAAGACATTTTGAATTGGCTCATTGCCAATTCAAATCAATTCAATTCAATTCAATCGGGGAAATAAAGGGAACATTTAAAGCAAAAATGAACATGATAAGGGACAAAGACGGAAAAGAGCTAGCTGATGCAGAAGAGATAAAGAAAAGATGGAAAGAGTACACAGAGGAACTCTACAAAAAGGACCTCAACACTCCTGCTAACCACAATGATGAAAAAACTGAACTCGAGCCAGACATCCTGGAGAGCGAAGTTAGAAAGGCCCTAAAGAGCACTGCAAACAACAAAGCTAGTGGATATGATGGTATCCCAGTCGAATTTTTCAAAGCGCTAAAAGATGATGGCGTCAAATTACTGCACTCAATATGCCAGCAAATCTGGATAACAAAACAGTGGCCACAGGATTGGAAAAGATCAGTATACGTCCCAATCCCAAAAAAGGGCAACGCCAAAGAATGCTCAAATTACCGAACAATTGCACTCATCCCACACGCCAGCAAGGTGATGCTCAAGATAATACAGGACAGACTTCAGCAACATGTGGAGAGAGAACTACCAGAGGTGCAGGCCGGTTTCAGAAGAGGCAGGGGGACTAGAGACCACATTGCCAACATACGTTGGATCATGGAGAAAACAAAGGAATACCAGAAACAAGTTTACTTTTGTTTCATTGATTACACTAAGGCATTTGACTGTGTGGACCACAACAAGATGTGGCAAGTAATTAAAGAGATGGGAATACCAGAGCACATCATATGCCTCCTGAGAAATCTGTACATGAACCAAGAAGCAACAGTTAGGACAGAACATGGAATGACAGAGTGGTTTGGAATAGGAAAAGGAGTAAGACAAGGCTGCATTTTATCACCCTGCTTATTCAATCTATACACAGAGCACATAATGCGAAATGCAGGGATGGAGGAATCACAATATGGGATTAAAATTGCTGGGAGAAACATAAACAATCTGAGATATGCAGACGATACCACCCTAATGGCAGAAAGTGAGGAAGACCTAAAGAACCTCTTGATTGGGCTGAAGGAGGAGAGTGCAAAAGCTGGTTTGAGACTCAATATCAAGAAAACCAAGGTAATGGCAACAGGCCCAATCAGTTCCTGGAAAATAGATGGGGAAGAAGTAGAAGCAGTGACAGATTTTACTTTCCTGGGATCAAAGATCACGGCAGATGGGGATTGCAGCCATGAAATAAAAAGGCGACTGATTCTTGGGAGACAAGCCATGAGAAACCTGGGGAACATAGTGAAAAGCAGAGACATCACATTGCAAACAAAAATTAGAATAGTCAAAGCAATGGTATTCCCAGTAGTAATGTACGGATGTGAGAGCTGGACAATTAGGAAAGCTGAACGCAGAAGAATAGATGCCTTTGAAATGTGGTGTTGGAGGAGAGTTTTGAGAGTACCCTGGACAGCGAGGAGAACAAATAGGTCAATCTTAGAAGAAATCAACATTGACTGCTCATTGGAAGGGCTAATAGTAAAGACGAAGCTAAAGTATTTTGGACATCAAATGAGAAGGGAGGATTCACTTGAGAAGGCCCTGATGTTGGGAAAGGTGGAGGGCAAAAGAAGAAGGGGGAGGCCAAAGATGAGATGGCTAGATGGTATTGTAGACACAATGGGCACAGAACTGGGAGTGCTGAGGGGGATGGTGGAGGACAGAGATGCCTGGAGAACAATGGTCCATAGGGTCGCAAAGGGTCGGAACCGACTGTGCGACTGAACAACAACAACAACATTGCCCTGGACAGTTTTGGGATGAGGCAAACAGCCATTAGATATAAAAGAATCAGATTCAAAGAACTGATTGTACATAAACTGCCTGTGCCTTCTGCTCTATTTCTCATATCTTCATTTTCTTTAAAATGGGGATATTTCCCTTTATAGGACAGACATAACTTCAATGCCTGGTGAGTAACATAAATAACCCTATGTACAGTTTAGTCACAGGTGAGCACTGTAGCATTCCGTTAATTTCATGCTTTTGGAGATACATCTAAACATAAGTAGGTATAAGACCCACTGAACACAGTGGGATTTATTTCTGAGTAGCTCATGTCGAACTTACATACATTATGGCCTAGATCTCCTTCCTATCTATAACTAAGACAGTGCTGAATTCATTGATTCAAATTATATCCCACATTCTGCCAAAGAGGCAAACGAGTAAAGGTAAAGGTCATCCTTTGTCAAAAGCCAGTTGTATCCAACTCCAGGGTTCAGTGCTCATCTCTGCTTACAGCCAAAGAGCCAGTGCTGTCTGCATCTGCGGACATTTCCGTGGACATGTGGCAGGCATGCCTCGACACTTGAGTGCACAGAACGCTGTTTACCTTTCCCACCAAAATACAGTGATACCTCATACAAACATCCAAATTTGGTTCCACAAGTTTGGACTTTATATGGATTTGGACTTTGTATGAGGCATGCAAAATCCTAGCCGCGATGCCTCATACAACATCCAAATCCTTGCCGCGATGCCTCCCTCATACAATGTCATTTCCATAGAGATACATTGCACTGTAACAGCACAGACTTCAGGGCAAAGTCAAGGAAACAGACAGGAAACTGACAGAACTTTAAGAAATCATTGTCCAAAAGCTAAAAACATTACAAAAAACATGTCAAACAACCCTGATTGTCCAAGAACCTGAAGAATGCTGCAAAAATCCCAGGAATGCTTCTACAAATTCTGACGAAAAAAATCAAAAACATCCAAAATCGCGCTCAAAACTACTCCTAAACACTCTTCGCCTCATGCAAAACCCACAAAAGCAATGCACACATGTGTCCTGCATTTTATGCTGCCCAGGCACAATGCAACCTGGGAAAACCCCAATGCCTCATACAAAGTCGCACAACTTTGTATGAGGCAACTTTTTTCAAGGAATTAGGTGATGTTGTATGAATCTAATGTTGTATGAAGCGGACTTTGTATGAGGTATTACTGTAGCACATATTTATCTACTTGCAAGTTCTTGCTTTCAAACTGCTAGGCTGGCAATTGCTGGGACAGAGATGAGAGCTCATTCCATCGTGCAGTACCCGAGTCTCAAACTGCTGACCTGCCAACCTTCCAGTCATCAAGTTCAGGGTCTTAACCACTTGAGCCACCGCAGCTAACAATAATAAAATACACATTAGAAACAAAATTTTAATTTAAAGTTAACATAAAAACAAACAAGTTAGCAGCACAATTAAAAACACACCAATAAAACACAAAACCAACCCCCTCCCCTTAAAAAACAACTCCTCGGAGTCCTTTACAAGAAAAACTGGGGGTCTATTTACATGCCAAGAGCAAGCTTGAATAAAAATATTGTTGCCTGTTGATGGAAAGACAACAAAGGAGTAGTGACTAAGTCTTCCTTCACAGAAAGTCTGAGGATCTGCGGTGTAGCTAGGAATATTATGAACTACTGCTTTGCCTGGTTATAAGGCTATAATCCTACATATTAATTTGGAATTAAGCTGTACTGAAAGGAGTTGGTCAAAATCTAAATGAAATAAAACCTGATCATCATATGCCTCTGTTCTACTAATAGCTAGATACAGCAAAAATGTGTTTATTTTTACTAAAACTTTTTTCCAAGTACCTACTTGTTTTGCTGCTATATTTAAAGAATCTGTAAGGGCAGACTGCCTGCATTTACAGCTTCTGTAGCCTTCTGTTTTTAATTCCATACCCTATAATTGTCTTCAAGCCACAATGGCAAAGATAACCATTGAAACATTCTAGCAGTTTAGGAACTAGTGGTAATTTGTTGCTGCTTTTATGGTAAATGGTGCTCAAATACATCAAAGGCACATTCTGCATTCATCACCCCTTTATGGATTTTCAAATAGATATTAGAAATATCTGTTTTGCTTTCCAGAGCCTGGAGAGGTGTTTAGCTCCTGCCCTTATCAAGGAAACTCAGACAGAACAGGAGGCATTTGTTCAACCTACATTCCACTCTTTCACTGATCAATGATTTCACTGATCAATGGTAATTTGACTGAAATCAGAGCTTAAAGATACAGTTTGGTAAGCCAGTGTATTTAGTCCTAGACGAGTGTTTGTAGCAGGGGAGCCCAAACTTTTCAGGCCACGGTCCGGTCATGTGGTTGAGCGGGCCAGTCATGTGGTTCTTCCCACCTAGAAGCAGAAGTAAAACATGCATGCACAGGCATGTTACATGCATGTGCATAACACTGCCATAAATGACCCGCAGCTGTTGTAAACACCATTTAAGGCAGCATTATGCACATGCACAGGCATGTTATGTGCATGCACATGCACATTTTACTTCCGTTTCCAGGAGCAGCAAGGATGGCATGGGCTGGATTAATTGGCACCGTGGGCCGGATCTGGCCCATGAGACATAGTTTGGGCACCCCTGGTTTATAGAATGTAGCATCATGTTTGTGCAAGTCAGTTAAGGGTGAAAGGAGTACTTGCTAAATTCTTCTTTCCACTGACTTAGGCCAGTGGTGGTGAACCTTTTAGAGACTGAGTGTCCAAAAAGGAGGGTGAGATGGGTGGCAGGCATCACACATGCCAGTGACATCATGTGGGTGTGCACGCACCCATATAATGTCACCGGCACGCTTGAAGCTGCACACATGCCCCCCCACATCGGACCTTCCTACCTCTCCATAGGGCCTTCCTACCCCCTATGGGCCTTCCCACCCCCATTGGGCCTTCTTACCCCCCATTGGTCCTCCCTATCCCCGACAGGCCTTCCCATCCCCATTGGGAATTCCTACCCCCCATCAGGCCTTCCAACCCCCACCCATTGGGCCTTCCTACCCCCCTATGGTCCTTCCCCCCATTGGGCCTTTTTACCCCCATCAGGCCTTCCTATCCCCCCGATGGGCCTTTCTATGCCCCCAACAGGCCTTCCTACCTCCCATGGGCCTTCCCACCTCCCATCAGGCCTTTTCACCCCTCTTCATGCCTTCCTACTCCCTTGACAGGCCTTCCTACCCTTCCTATGGGCCTTTTTAACCCCCATAGTGCCTTTCCCCCACAAGTCGCCTTGGCGAGGTGGCGGCAATAGAAATGTGATTAAAATAAATAATAAATAAAATAAATAAAGTGCTCTTCGAGCTGCAGCCTCCCCTCTCATCTCTCCTTTGGCAGAGAGAGAGAGGAGTGGTGGGGGAAATGGTGCCAGTTGGGCTATGGGGATGGAGCTTCCTCTCAATGGCAGCATGCCATGTCTGACACATGTGCCATGGTTCACCAGCACTAACTTAGGCTATCTGAATAGTAGGAGAAATCTCAGCGTACTGTATAACTTAAAACCCCTATTCTTGCCTCAAGCCAGACAGAGACAGAAAAAGATTTCTCTCTTGAAATCTCTATACTTTTCAAAACACACAAGCACACACACACATCAAGCAAGCACAGAAGGACTGACTAATTGATAAGAAAGATGCAAGCCACCACCCAGTGCTACAAATTCTTAAAGGACCACCCAGTTCTTATAGTTTGTAAATTGCGCAAATTGCACAAATCATGCATGCAATTTTGCTCAAAATGGCAATTTTGTGTAAAATTGCATGCATGATTTGTACAATTTGTGCTACATAAATCTTCCCAATGGAAAAACTATAATTAAAAACACCAGGCAATGACTTACCATCCCCACTGGTGAGGATAGGAATGTTCTAATTTTCTATGTCTGTAACAAGGGTTTGCATGATAACAATTTAATGAAATTTCCAAATGAAAGTGGAAGCAAAAAAATGAATTATTTTGGCTTAGCACTGTAAAATTTATTTATTTCTTCACATTTAACAACCCCCCCCCCCTTAAGCACCACTCAGGTAGGCTTACAATGTATGCCAAAATCATCCCATAATAGCCAATAAAAACACAAGAAAAAACAAAAAGATCAAATCTGCCTTTTTTTAAAAAAAAGGGTGGGGACAACTATATAACTCACTCCTTGTTTCTACATAGAGAACTTGGAAGTAAGTAAACAGTTTAAAGAGATAATTTGAATCTGCCAGAATTCTTTAAAACCTCTGAAAATCTGGAGTGGCCACCAAATTTGGGGAGCAGCCCAGTTAATTTCAGTACACCACAGAAGATCCTACAAGTGTCCTGATTCAGTTGAGGATATGGGATTCATCTAAATCAAGTCCACAATTTTGGTTTTTACTAAAGTGGCAGAATTCAAAAAATCAAATCAAAAGTGATGAAATAGCACATCAGAGGTGGGAAGGAATAATTGGTTAGTGCTGAAAAAGACAGTCATCCCAGCCCAGAAAAGTCCCTCCCAGTCACTCCAACTGCAGGCAGTTTGTGAGATTATATTTTTTAAAAATCCAACACATCTTCTCATACTTACACAGAGCTACCCTCTTGAAACACCATCTTGTTTTCAAAGTTCTGAAAGCATTTTCTTAGAAAGGCTTGGTCAAGATGTCTGCTATCATCTCTGGGGTGGGACAGTAGATCATCTGGATAATGTCTTTGTCAGTCAGGTCACACACCAAGTGGTATCTCACACGAATGTGTGTGGTGCATACATTCATCTACTCCTTTTGAAGCTGCATGATGCAGCTCAGGTTCTCTTCATCTATTCCTTCATCTGAAAGTCATTCAGCAACTGCTCTGGCCATAGCAGTTCTCTGTGTGCCCCCACAACAACAATGAATTCAGACTCCATTGAGGACAACACTACAACATCTTGTTTGTAACTACCCCATGACATATTGGATTTGTGATCTGTGCAGCACTGCGGTGGCTTAGTGATTAAGATGCTGAGCTTGGAGATTGGAAGGTTAGGTCATTCAGGCGTCCCCTGAGCAGAGTCTCTCCAGCAAAAATCCTTTCAACCCAGAATAATTTCTGACACAAAATTTATTTACTATCTGTTCTATCCTCTGCCCAATCTACCTCAGTGTATCCTACAAGATTTTGAGTTTTTGCTAGGTTTGCAGTCTAAACATGAACTCCATTGTTCTGTTCAAATATCTAGCTACCCTTTTTTATAGCTGTCTAATTACCCTTTGTTGACAAATTAAGTTTTCTGTTCAGTATTTCTACAGCTGTGTCTGACCGGGTAGCAGTTGTGACGTACAAGAGATTTCCAATAGCTGTTCTATACTTCCTGCTGTTTGATAGAAGTGCACTTATTCCCTGTTTTTCAGAAAATCTGTTTGCATGGGTGTGGTAATATTATGGGCATCCTGGAATCCTTATGGCTCCAGGAGCTCAATTATCTTTTGATTCTGATTCAGCAAATATGACCCATCTCCCTCTCTTTCAATTTTAATGCCCAGATAATATGTTGCATCCACTAACTCTTTGATTTCTATCTCTTTGTTGGGTAGCTACAATGAGGTTCTCTTTATAGGCAAGAATGAAAGCTAAATGTCCATTTCTGCTTCTGGTATACAGACACTGATCTGCATTACCTTGCTTGAAGCCTCATTGCAGTAACATCTTCTTCAGTTTACTTCCATCCATATAGGTCTTTCTTTAATTCACATACAAAATCAGATGTTTCTGGTTGATAAAATCCAGTGACTGTTTCCTATATAGCTCCTCTGAAATCTCTCCATGTACTTATGTAATATTTCTGTGCAAGTGCTTGACTTTCTTCTTTCTGGAGGCTGCCATGCTCAGGAGCATACTTATTGTGCTGTGCTCAACAGGAACAGGAAGCGGAAGGTCAGCAGTTCGATTCCTGAGTACTGCAGGACGGAAATGAGCTCCCATCTTCATCCCAACTCCTGCCAACCTAGCAGTTCGAAAGCAAGAAATTGCAAGTAGATAAATAGGGACCACTTTGGTGGGAAGGTAACAGCATTCCGTGCGCTCTGGTGTCTAGTCATGCCTGCCACATGACCATGGAAACGTCTGCAGAAGCAGGCAGCGCTGGCTCTTCGGCTTAGAAACTCAGATGAGCACTGCACCCTAGAGTCGGATACGACTGGCTTTTGAGCAAGGGAAATCTTTACCTTTACCTTACAACAGGAACAAAGATTTCATCAAAGTCTTCTCCATGTTTCTGTAGGAATCCTTTGGCAATTGTCTTGTAGTGCTTCACTTCTCCACCTACACCTTGTTTCAGTTTGAATATTCACTTGGATCCAATGGCTTTCTTGCCTGATGATACTTTAATCAATGTCTACTTCTCATTCTTCTGCAGTGCTTCGATCTTTTCATTTACAGCTTTTTTCCCTATCTGGCAGCTTCAGTTGCCAGCATCTGCTCAACCTCATCCCAGGTTGCTTGTTTTTCAGTGATGATCTTGTGAAACAGGACTGGTGAGGAGCTGGTACCTTCTGTTGGGTCATGATAAGCAATTGGTGGCTGGTTCTGGAACATCTAATGGGAATATCTAATGCAGTGGTTCCCACACCCCACAGGGGGACTTCAATTCCCAGAAACATACCTGTCAAGTTTCGGGAAATTTCTGTCAAACCCCCGTATTTTACACTCTTTCCTGCCGTCATCCTGTATTAGTTAGACTGCAGTTAGGCTGGAGTTAGGCTGGAGGCCAGCACAAGATAAGCATAGCTGTCCAGTTTCCTGTTTTGGCCGGGAAATTTCCCTTATTTGACAGGAATTTCCCGAAACTTGACAGATATGCCCAGAAACCTAAGTCAGTATGTTGGCTGATCAGTGCTTTAGGGACTTGACTTAGGCTTCTGGAAATTGAAATCCAAAAACCAAAGGTTGGGAAACACTGAACTAGTGGCATAACTACCTCTTCCAATTCATCATTAATTTGATTTCTGATCACGATTCTAGACACTGCGTTTCTTCTGTTTAAACACCTTTCCAAACTTTCTTTTTCTGTGTATGTTAGTGTTCAGTCTCTACATATTTTCTGCTATCCCTGCTTTCTCTTGATACAGTTCCTATTGCTTGAGGAATGTCTGGAGAATGACAATCTTTTGCCATGTGGCAAATCCTCCCACAGCTGTGCATTTGGCTGTGGAGCATTCCCATCCTATTGCTTTTTTCACTCAGCATGAAATTTGAGCCACTTTCACTTGAGGATCTGATGAGCCTTTTGGTCTATGCACTTTTTCCAACACACTCTTGAAAATGTAGCTGTTTGCTATAAAAGATAGACACAAAAGCAGCAAAACATTCACCCAACAATGCGGAAAGAAATCCCATGTTCTGTCTATCAATCAGTTCCAAGCCAATTAAACTTAAATTGTCAAACACTTTTAATGCAGTATAAATTTATTTTCAAAAATCTTGTTTATTGATATACTGAGTTTTATAAGCTCCCTGATAAAAAATACCTCAATTTTAGAACTGGAAAAACCATATGAATTCTCAGATTCCTCTAGCATCTCTTGTAGTTTCACAGCATTTAAATATAAATCAACTTTTTAATTTGAGAGGCTTTGTGAAGTTATTGAAGTGGC
Source organism: Bradypodion pumilum (assembly GCA_035047305.1). NCBI lineage: Eukaryota > Metazoa > Chordata > Lepidosauria > Squamata > Chamaeleonidae > Bradypodion > Bradypodion pumilum. Next base: position 300,074,949 of record JAWDJD010000004.1, read on the forward strand.
AGCTGTGTAAGTCTGTGCAAGAATATCAGAGAGTAAACAAATCAACAAAAAAGTATTTTTGTTGTTTTGTTTTGTTTTGAAATTATTGTTTTTCCTATAGAATCCTCATTTTCCCATTTAGCTTTGACCTTTGCATCTGTAAGTCTTTGTAAGCAACCATGTACCTTTTATGCTCTAAGGTTAAACTCTTTCCACTGAAATTCAGAGCTGTTAACTGGGGAAGTGTCCCAAAAAACACTTTGTTGTGATCAATATTAATTTTTCTTCTCCCTTTATGAACAGGTCCGATTAGGAATCTCAAAAAGGAAACAACATCACTTTATCTTCATCAAGTTATGAGGTGATTAAAAAAACAAATACATTGAAAAACAACAAACCCTGGGAAATATCTGGGTTTCCTTTCTTCTTGTCTCTGGACCCTGTAGGTTGAGTTTTGAGTTTTTTTGGGGGAAACAGAAGTGCAGAGACCCAGAAAAAAGAATAGCTACTGGTTTCACAGAGTCCACCCATTTCTCATTAACTGGCACACAAAGTTTAAATAACTCACTATGAGACATTTGTAGGAAAAAGAATATTTACTTACAGTTACTTGGTATTACAGATTGTGTGCATGCTGATTTCTTTTACTGGATGCATGCTATCAACCAAACAAACTGATCAACATAAAGCTGACACCAATAAACAAAACAGAAGAGTAGAACACAGGGCAGAGCTTTCTTTGAATTCAGACATAAGAAAGAATGTCCTTCCCAGTCACTTCCGCTACAAGCAGCATGCAAGGTTGTAAAAAAAAAATTTTACTCCAACAGAGAGAGCATAAATCATTGTTGGTATCACAAGAGTTAAAGGTAAAGGTTTCCCTTGCTCAAAAGCCAGTTGTATCCAACTCTAGGGCACAGTGCTCATCTCTGTTTCAAAGCCAAAGAGCCAGCACTGTCTGCTTCTGCAGACGTTTCTGTGGTCATGTGGCAGGCATGACTAGACACCGGAGCACACAGAATGCTGTTACACACCGAAGTGGTCCTTATTTATCTACTTGCAATTTCTTGCTTTCAAACTGCTATGGAAAGACAATTTAACCCTTTTCTCCTTTGCAGGCATAATGAGGAGAATCCCTCCTCGAAAGCTAATATTTGCTTAAGGGAGGGATCCTAGATTTGTGCCAATAACAGATTTCATTCCACTGCAAGGAACATTTTTAGAGAGAACTTCTGTTACATTGTCTGTAATCACATCCCATTTCTAACTAGTAGTGCTACACAGTTGAATATTAAATGCAAAGACAACAGTCTCATCTCATTTAGTCCTGGTAATTTCATTTCTTGTAACTTTTATAACATACTTTCAGTCAATTGTAAACAAAGTAAATGGCAAACCAGTTAATGAGAAAGTAGGCAGTTCAGCTAAATAGTAAAGCTGTGCTTACAATAGTTGCTTCATCTTCTCTTCCCTTCTTGCTTATTATTAATGTATTAAAACCCAGATGCAAATATATGCTGATCAAATATTCATCAGATAAGCACTAAATAGTAAGTGGGATATCATGTGCTGATGCTTGTATTATTATTTTTTCAAATTAAGTTTGAGCTCCATGTAGTGCATGGACAGATGTAGAAGCTGAAGAATAGAAAAGCTGATGGGGAAAAACAGTTTGTTTGAAATATATTGTAGAAGAAGAGCTTTATGGACATAATGGCCTGTTAGAAACACAAGGAAGGAAATTCTTGATCAAGTCAAGCCTTATTCCTCACACTGAGTTAAAATGACTAAATTGAGGCTAGCATACTTCAGATATGTTATTAAGAAGACAAGATTCGCTGGAAAAGACAATAATGAGAGAGAGAGAGAGGCAGTAGGAAAAGAGTAAGCCTAATCATGAAGTATATTGTCTTTTTAAAAGCATTTAGTATGCAAGGAGGTTAATTATTGGGCTTTTTGGAGGTCATTATAGGGTTGCCAAGATCGCCTCATGGCACTTAATATTTCTAGTGTCACAAACTTAGCTGCACATTTTGTCATGCCACTGCTGCTGCTTTATGTTCTTGATGCTATCAACCACAGAGCTTCCTTGGTCTTTCCATTACCTTCAGAGAGACAGACTTTGAAAATACAGTACTGTACAAAGCTAGGAGATGTTAGCCATTCAGCAGTAGGGTGGAGAAACATAAAAGCATCAGAAACAAGGAGAATATGCAGAAATGAAAGGAAGAGTCAATAAGTGTGATCCTGATGAAGTGGACAGGAGGAGAGAAGCCCAGCAGCAAATATCATGCTGTATGTCTTGAGAATCTCTTAGTAAAAATATACAGTATCATACTAAACTTCCAGTTCTGTTCACTGAATGTGCTTCTCATTCTCTCTGGAAATGGCTTGCTTTTAATTTTAAAAGGGGGCAAAACTCCATTGGGAAAATGCTCATGGTTTGTGGAGCCATAATAAAGTATTTTAATAAGAGGTTTGCCCATCCATAACACTTTAAAATGATAGCCATCAGCTAACTGGTTCTAGGAATTGCTTAATTCTTAGAATCAGAACAATATTTAATTTTCAACCTTCAGCCTCCAACATACTGTAGCATTTAGGTGATACCAAAGCTAAAATGCCTTACAATTTGGAAACAGCCATAAACTAATCCATTTTCTTTAAGCTTTTGCCTTTACTTGCTATCTAACAAGACATTTTGCTCCTATCAGACAAATTTAAAGTTATTTACTCATTAAAGTTTCCTGAAAACTGCTAGTATGCAAGACAAATGAGATATGTTTTCCAAGGACTTGCTTATGCGCTGGGATGAGTTATGATTCCCTTTCCCAATACCATGGTTGTCATGCAAATTTCTCCCCAAATTTCCCATTGGTATAAGACAAAAGCTGTGCTTGTTGTTTAACATAACATACAGCTTGGTCCTAAATCAAAAGGGATAATCTAAACCTGCTGCATGTCAAAATGTTTGGCACAAACATTGTTAAAAACCAGGTCCACATGTGGTACATTTATTAACATGCTTTTGATGTGATATTGTTCCACACAGCATTTCCGGTTTCTTGAGAAACTCAATAAATAAAATAATAAAATAATAGCAGCAGCCTGAATGGCAAACCAATGATATTAACAAACCTCTACAGGCTGCATACTATGCAAATTAGTCTTTGTCTAATCCACATACTCCTGTCACTTTATGTTTTATTTGTTTATTTGCCTTTCTATTCTGGAAGGAAAACCAGACAACTAACATAATATTTTTTTAAGCAATAATATTGGGGTTCCTCTCTTTTCCACCCAACTTCCACTTTCACTAGATTATTGTTGTTGTTTCCTATCACTTTTCATTTCTTCTCACTATTCTGAGTACCTTCTGCTGAGTGGTCAGCTGCCTGGTTCCCTATTTTGTAGCTGCTTGCCACTTCTTGTTTGTAAGCAGAAATTTTTGAACTGGTAGCCATGCAGTGGAGGGCATTAGCACCAGTACGTGTGTACCAGTAGTAAAAAATTCTGGCCACCTCCCCGCCCACCTCCTCCTCCTAGAAGAGGCTTCTGAGAGGCTCCATTTCCCCCTTGTCCAAGGCTTTTCCTGGGCTCCATTTCACCCCAAAGCACATCCCCAGCCACTGGCTTCAGAGGAAATGGCTTCAGGTGTTCGCTATAGAGTGATGAAAATAGAAGAGGCTTCTATTTTCATAGCTCTTTTTTGAAGAGTAATCACATGGCCAACAGGCCACGTCCATCCAGTCACATGGCCACGCCCACAGTGTAGTAGGGTTTTTTAAATGTCCACCACTGTAGCCATGTTAGTCTGTACAAGCATATCAGAGAGTAAACAAAACAATACCAAAAAAATACAAAAAATGCTGTGGCACCTTAAAGACTAAACTCCTGTATTTTAATATTAGCTTTCATGGATCAAGTCCACTTCATCATACATAAGAGTGGATTTTCATGGTATGCATTTTTACATCTGAAACAGAGACCCAAAGCAGCTGGGCAAAGTTGGTTGGTTCAGGAGATGGATATGTAAATCAATGAGTTATTTACAACCAGTAATAAAATGCAATCAGTTTGTCAGGTGAATCTGCGATGAAATCAGTTTGAGGAGTTAGGGTTGTAAGCAGTGTTCCAACTGAACACAAATATATCTGAAGCCTAGCTCAGACTGATGCTTGTATCCACAAGGACTAATGGCAAAGTGGTATCAGACACTAATTGAATAGTCAAAGAACTGTAACTTTCTTAATATATTCAAATTGTTAAATTGGCACTCTGCTGAAGTTTTTCACTAAAGCATAACTTGACATTGAGTCAAAAATCCCATTTTTCTTCATTTGCATCCTGATATGACACATACAAAAGGGGAGGAATGAGGGGACTGAGATAGAGAGAAGTGGTGCTCAAAAGTAATTCATTATTAAAAGTAAATTGCTCATAGTGTTTCTATAATGCCTTAAGGCATTACAGATGAATAACATGTACAATATAAACATTCAAATGAACGTTTTAATGCTAAAACAACATGCTAAAACAAGTCAATGTGTGTCTCCCTGCAAATTATTATCTATGAGTACCTATTTCAGGTGTTATCTCTTTACTTGTCCAACTCTCACCTCCCTGTTGCTCTTCTCAGTTTCCACCAACTCCTCTTCAGAAAGTTTTTGAAAAAGTAGCATTTTGCTTTCATTGCTTTGGCTGCTTGTTTGGAAGGAACTGCTGGAAATAGGTGGTTCTACATTTATTAAAACCATGGTCAAGTTGATAGTATCTCCACAACAACCCAAGTAGGTTACACAGATAGGCAGCTAGTTAGCAAATACAGTAAACATAATGAACTTTGTGATAATTCTGATGTTGCTGAGAGCCTTATCACATCATCTGATCGTGGTTATTGCAACTCATTTAGATTTTTTGTTTGTTTGTTTGTTTGTTCATTTTCTCTTTTATGTACCAAATTTTAATCTTTTCCTATACAGTGCCCCTAAGATTATTCGTGAAGAACACAGAAAGGTGAAATAAAATGAAGTATATATTGAATTAATAGCAGCTTTGCAAATTCGTGGGAGAGGAGCTTTGTATCATTTGCTTTCACAAAGTACATTATTTGGTGAAAAAAGGTAGACTTAAGTCTGTTAAGAGCCCTGGTGGCACAGTGGTTAAACTGCTCTACTGCAGCCAAAACATTGTTTGTTTGATCCTAAAGGAATTAAAGATTGACTCAGCTTTCCATCCTTCCGAAAGTTGGTAAAATGAGTACCCAGCATGTTGGAGGCAAAATGCTAATTAACTTGTGAATCACCCAGACAGTGCACTAAGCAATATGGGGTAGTATATAGGTGTAATTGCTAATGCTAAGACAACAGTGAACCTTCCAACAATTGGGCCATAGTGGCTGTATTATTTGACATATAATTATCATTTGACAAATAATGTCATTATTGTTCATCTGGTGGGTGGGGTCTCTACATGCTTTGGATTTCAATTCAGAGAAAACCAGTCAACATGGCCAATGGCAAGGCACTGTAGGGATTGTAGTTGCAAACACCTGGAGAGGCCAAGAGCTTCCCCAGCTTACTGGATACTTTCCATATCCACATGAAAGGAGCCTCATTCAGTTATCCCCTGCAAAAATCCTTTCAACCCAGAGTAATCTCTGACACAAAAACACACACACACACCACAAAATATCTGTATAGCATTGCATAGACTCGATGGCCTCTGGGCAACACTGCTTTGGCTTGACACACAACATCCCATTTGTGAGTTTTTGAACGTTGATGATTCTCTGGGCAAAGGTCTCCAAAATAAGAATATACATAATGCGTAGACTAAATGTAAAAAAAAGAGAGAGGAGTGGAACTAAAAGTAAATGATCCTCAGTAGTGGTATTTCAGCTTAAAGGCTGCTCCCAACATTACCTTTTAAAGACATAAGATTTCTCTCATGAGTCATTCCCATGTGGGTATAATTAATACGACTAAGTTGCACAGAGGCAGTCTCTGCAATATGCGAGCCCTTTTCTTTTAGGTGCATTAATTATTTCCATATGCTGTTTTCAGATACATGAGTGACATAAGGGGGAGGGGATGCCATGTTATTAAATAGCAACATGAGAAAGAGCCCATGTGCTCCTATTTTGGCCTGAGTGCTGACGTGGGAGGACGGATATTTGGGATGACTAGAAATAGACTGCCTTATATTTAGATATGTCAGTGTGAAACATCATGAAGATTATAAGCAGCACAGAGAAGTCATAAAGATGGAAGCAATATAGTTAGTTGTAGATAATGCTTCATGCTTTGCTGACTATCTTACAACAAACAGATTGCATGCTAGCTAGAATGCCATGAATTATGCTAGATGTGTGCATACCTGTGTTTTTGTATCACAAATGCTAAAGCTCTCCAGGCAGCATAGGCAGTTACACTGCTACCTAGAGAAATTCTGGGAGTTGTTGCTCAAAAAAACCAACAAATGTGCACATCACTAAATTATACTAGATTATGATAAAAGCCCTGTGCCATCTCTAACAATGGCAATCCCAGTCATTTGATGTTTAATTCGGGGGGGGGGGCACCACATCAGTCTGAAACCATCTTCCTATTTATGGTATGTTACCAGCTCTGCTGCCCCTTCCCCCAACCTACCCAAAATAGAGCCATGAAACAAATTGGAGCATGGCTTTGTTTTCATTTTCTCTTGATTTTTAAGCGGTTTCTTAGCCTGCAAATCAGGTGATTGGGAACAGAATAGTGTACATTAGCACTTCTGAAGTGGTAGTTTTATTAATCTGGGCCAACATTTCAGACTGGAAACAAAACAAAATTAAAAACAAGAAAGAATAATGAAGAAGACAAAAACATTGTGGTACCTTAAAGATTAACTCCAAGGCGCCGGGGGTGAGGGACCTGCCTGACATCCTACCAGACAGCATTTGGAGCCTTGGTGGGTAGAGGTCAACAGGGCCATCGGGTTGTCACTGGCTCCCAGGACACAGAGTCTTTATGCCACAGCCCTCAGGGAGTTTGCATGTTTCCGTATGGAAGCGGGCTTGCATGAGGACTGGCCCATCCCGGTTGCACACGCGCTGCAGTTTATTGTCACGCTGCAGGCCAGGTTACTGACACCTAGGACGATCAGGGGCCATTTATTGGCCCTGATGTTTGAAGCACGAGCCGTGGGGGTTGCAGACACCTTGAATGATTTTAGGATCAGGAAGGTGCTGGAAGGGTGGTCACAGGAGCGTGGCCACCTTCCAGACAACAGGGCTCCTATTTCACCGGGCATGTTCTTACGCCTCTTGCAGATGTGGGACCATGTCTGCAATACACCCTATAAGGTTGGCTGTTCCTGGCAGCCTCTTTGATCACCTTTTTCGGTGCCCTCACGATCAGTGAGCTGGTCGCTGCTTCGAAGCAGGACTTGTCCGGCAGGGCCCTGCAGGTAGCTGATGTTATAGAACAAGGGGGCATGGTCTTGCTTCAGATTAGGTCATCTAAGACTGACCAGAGGGCCTCAGGGGTCAAGCTGGCTCTGGGCCCATGCTCATGCCACAACCTGTGCCTGGTCAGAGCCCAGTCTGCCTACCTGCGGGGGCCACCCCGGGGCCTCTGTTCCAGAATGCGGATGGTACACCATTGACAAAGTATCAGTTCTGGATGGTCACCAGTTCTGCACTGGAAGTGGCGGGCCTGACAGGTGTACGTTTTGGTACCCACTCATTCCGCATTGGGGCAGCCTCCATGGCCGCTGCCCTTGGCTACTTGCCTGCGGACATTCAGAGGATGGGGCACTGGGGCTCGAGCAAGTACAAGTTGTATATTCACCTCCTCGTGCAGTAGGAGCAGGTGCCCTCACCTTTTCTCTTTTGTTGCAGTGAGACCAGAAGGCTCGCGTCCTGTTGGTGGGCCACAGTTACATCTACTGGGCGGCCCGGCATGCTGCTGGCCTTCCTGAAGGTACCAACCTGGGGCTGGTCTCAGCAGCTAAGCTTGAGTGGAGGGGCCAGAGGGGTATGGCCTGGGGCGAGTTTCTTCCCTGTTTGTCTCCAGTTTTTTCAGGTTTACCCCCAGACGTTGCGTTGATTCATCTGGCGGGTAATGATTTGGGCAGGCTCAAAGGGGTGGCTGTCAGTTTGGCCATCCAGCAAGACCTGTCAGAAGTTAGGCAACATTGGCCAGAGGTACGCTTCGTTTGGTCCAATGTTTTTCCGTGGAGGTGGTAGCGTGCCAAATGTGACCCCCACCTCATTGACAAGGTCAGGAAAGATGTGAACAAGGCCAGTTCTTTGGCACTGGCCTCGGCACTGTGGTGGAGCACCCTGAAATTCGGGTGGAATGTGACGGCTTGTACCGTGTGGATGGTGTCCACCTTTCCACATTGGGCCTGGACATGTTTTTGACTAGCCTGTGGAGGGGCATCCAGGTCGAATTGGTCAGTCTAGTGGGGGCAAGTGGTGTATCTGGATAACCCCTTGCTGTGGCATGTAGTGCATAGTTAAATGGTAGGTGAAGACCTAGAATTATTCGGGGATGACCTTGGGCATGTCAGTCAGCCAGAAGCCGGAAGACCTTTGGCTTCTGCTTCCAGGTGAGGGGCATGCTCAGTGGTTGAGGGACGTGCTGTTGGACTTCAGCCTTGAGGCTTGAGAACAGCATTTACCATTATACCCGAATGGTGAACCAGGATGGGGACTGTTGAAGAACAGGACGATCCTGGCAAGCCGGTATTCACCTTGACGTGAGTGGAGAAGGTAAAGTGATCACCTTGGCTCCATCACTTAGAATCACGCTATACAGCCCCTGCCACAGGCAAACAGTTTAGTTTGAATTCCATGTTAATAAAGTGGCCCTGAGTTTAAATCCAGCACTGTGTCTGTCTCTTTATTCCAGGGGTTGGGGGGCAAGGTAACACGCCACTGGACAGCTGTCCGGTGGTGTGGCTTTGCCTCCCTCCCTCGGGAGAAGCAGAGGTCTGGCACACCCAGGGGTGTGTCGGGCCAGGGAAGGGGAGGAGCCAGGCCTGATTTTGAGGCTTGGTTTCCCCGACCCCAGCCCAGTTCAGAGCTTGTAGGTGAGCGAAAGCTCATGAGCCCGCCCTTGAAGCAGCAGTGTGGGATTAGCTGGTTGCTTCGGGACCGAGTGGGAATTTTTGCACATGTCCCTGATTGGCCGTGGGACGGTGGTGTTTTTGCCCACTTCACACTGATGTGGACAAGGGTAATTGGCATGGTAGTTCAATTTGGTCACTTGGAGGGTAGTGCATATTTAAATGGTAGGTGAAGGCTTAGAATTATTCGGGGATCACTTTGCGCGTGTCGGTCAGCCAGAAGCTGGAAGACCTTTGGCTTCCACTTCTGGGTGAGGGGCATGCTCAGTGGTTGAGGGACGTGCTGTTGGACTACAGCTTTGAGGTTTGAGAAGAGCATTTACCATTATACCAGAATGGTGAACTGGGATGGGGACTGTTGAAGAACAGGATGATCCTGGTAAGCTGGTATTCACCTTGACATGAGTGGTGAAGGTAAAGTGATCACCTTAGCTCCATCACTTAGAATCGCGCTACTGAGCCCCTGCCGCAGGCAAACAGTTTAGTTTGAATTCCATGTTAATAAAGTGGCCCTGAGTTTAAATCCAGCACTGTGTCTGTCTCATTATTCCGGGGTTTGGGAGGCAAAGCTCACTTTAAAACACAGCAGTTAGCCTTTAAGGTGCAACAAAGTTTTTCTTTCTTTTTCTTTTCTCTTTTCTTTTGTTTTGCTTCTTGACTGACTACAGTAATGGGTGCAGAGTCAGCTCCTGACCTAGAAAGTGTAGCAATCACCAATGAACCAAGGAAAGGAAAGATTAGTGAAAAGAGCCTCTAGTCCAAACTCAGAAAATGTATTTTTTGAGACTACAGCTCCCAGAATCCTTCAGCCGCCATGAATACAATCTTAAAAAGAAAGGACAGGATCAAAATTGAAAATACATAAATTAATACCAAAATGTTCTTCCGAAAAGAAACTAGAATGGGAACTCATTGAGGTTGTGAAACAGAGGAGAAAACTCATTCCCATTCCCTGTCAAGCAGGTAGGCAATGACATTCTCAAAGAGTACTCTATAATTTTAGTGTCTTGCACGGAAGACAGAGAAGGAGTCGCAGTGAGGACTAACACAGGTTTATTGGTTGATGATCAGGATGAACATGTGGTAATGGCGGAGGTACAGCTCATTATATACTGTGGAACATACATTTGAATCTCGTTGCACGGTAGCTTATTGGCCGCTACCGGTGTGACATCATTCTGAGTCACGCCCATCTTCTCCAGGTGATCCTCGTGCGGGAAAGATTCCCGCGGCTGCCGGTGATTTGGGGAATGTGAACCATGTGAGCTGAACGCTCGCAGCTGCCCTCTATAGGCAGCTTACTCGCGTTCCTTAACAGCAGAGCTACATTGTAATTGTGGTCAGGTTACATTCATACATTTCTTAAAGCAACATTGTACATACATAACAATAATATAATAATAATTGGATGTCATCAAGTGAATTCTGACCTACAGCAACCCTTTCCATGGTTTCCTAGATAGAGAATACACAGAAGCATAACTGTCAAGTATCCTGGATTGGTTGGGAAATTCCGTATTTTAGCATGCATTCCTCCCCTTTCCTGGTGCCATCCTGTACTTTGAAAAGCGGGGAAAGGGGTTACTGCGCACATGCACAGAACCCATCTGCACATGCACAAACTGTTCTGACGATTCCCTGATCGTCGTCTTGATTCTTTCCTTGCTGATGGGGGGGAGGGGTTCAAGCTTCTTATGGGGACTTGACACCTGGCGGAGACTTAACCGCCAGACTACAGAACAACATTTGGGAGAAATTAACCGGACTTGTCAACCAATCGGACTTTTGCTTGCAGCAAACCATGGACACTGTTTCTTTACTAAGCACATGCCTGATCCCGGTTTGCATGCCCCAGGAGAGCAGGCTGGGGACACTGAATGGGTGCACGCATTTGGGCACCACCACCGAATTACATATGCGACTTATGCGAACTGGGGGACTCAGGTAACAAAGACTTTGCCCACTGATGCAGTCACCCTTTACACACCTCGGGTGGCCATCAGCCCAAGCACGCCCTGTGCCAAGATAACCAGCTGCTCCACAGCCAAGGGGCCGCACCACTGTTGCCTCAGTCCCAGGAAAGAGACTTAGAAATGTACCCAACCAGAGACAATCAGTTATATGTATGCTCATATTATTTTGCCTACAAGATTGTTCTTTACTTGTAACCAACGGACTTGGAACTACATACCCGCTAATATGTCTGACTCATACTGTTGTGTGAGTCGCTTAACCCTGGTACTCCCCAAAAGGGAGATGGTCACCCCAAACCCTGTCACCCCAAGGCCGGCACGGCCCATACAAGCAGTCCAGCTAGATGAGACATGTGACAGTGATATCACCATGCTTAGCAAAGCAAAGTATGTGTCCCTAGCAGTCAGTATTATAGGGGTGCCCGGACTGGCAGTAGGCAATGCATGCAGGATCGGCCAGCTGGCGTGCGCACTAGCAAAAGCCATCAATCACACCTCATCAGCCATTGCCATGTTAAACCGAGAGCAGGCTGAACTGAGGCATGCGGTTTTGGATAACCGTACAGCAATTGACTATTTGCTGCTCTTACACCATTTGGGTTGCGAATCTGTCCGGGACATTTGTTGTTTTAACCTCATGGACAATTTTTGCAAGGTCCAGAGTCAAATCACCGAACTTGACACCATAGTTAAACACATCAAGGAGAATGCCAACTGGGGGTGGTGGGATGAACTCTGGTCCTGGGTGCCATAGGGGTAGTTGCAAACAGCACTTAAAGCTATCGCTGGCATTGTGGTAGTGGGAATTATGCTTTGCTGCTTCACGCAGTGCATTCCTGTACTTTTGTCAATGTGCATCTCATGGTGGAGACCTCGGTAGACAGTTACGCCCAAGCAGATCATGCCTTATATCTACCGTGTCCTCAGCCAGGCTGATTTAACTAATAAAGGAAGGGGGAATGTGGGTTGCCCACAGGAATAATTGGCCAAACCTTTCCCCAGGGGTTCGCCTGGCCTTCCACAGATCCAGGGACCAACCGAGCTTGGCAGGAAAGGCAATTGGGGTGCGGGCTAGCCAGTTAGTTTGGGGGGCAAATCATAAAGCCTTGGCTGATGGCTACAATAGAAACAGGGCAAAAACCAAAGATGATGACTCTAAAGGGAATACACAATCCTCCACTGCTGGCTACAGATTAAGTTGGGCAAATAAGCCGTGCCAGACAGCAGAACAAGCTAGGCACCCGGAGTCAATACACATAGACTCCGAGATTAGGGCAGAAACAATGGGTTTCACCAGCCCAGACCTTAATTAGTTGTGGGTTGTCCATTAACCACAGGGTAACTTCCAAGAGCTGGCATTGTAGCTGGACTACCGGAAAATGCCACGTATGCAAGCCTTCTGTATTAGGGGGTCACGCGCATCCTACGTGTGCATCACCCCAAGGCAGGGTAATAAATACGTACCACCCGACCAAGATTGGGGCTGGACTTCACCGCACAATTGTCTCACGTGTCTTCCTTGCGGCCAGCCACTCCCACACTTGGGAGCCATCGCAACACATGCTAGATGGGTGGGATATAAATATAACAAACAAAACTAGAAAGCTAGCTAACAAACAAGCATATAAATAAGTATGTAAAAATAAAAGCCTGTACTTCTGTGATTAGCCCAAATTAGTACCCCAAATCATATCATGGACCACCAGGCACACAAATAAGTGGGTGCTAGACAAAAAACAACACTTTCCCAAAACCTAAAGCTGTACTATACTACTTACTCTGCCATATCATGAAAAGACAAGATTCACTGGAAAAAACAAAAATGATGGGTACATTTGAAGATAGCATGAAAAGAGGAAGACTATGTGAGGTAAATTGGCTCAATAAAATATGTTATAGCCTTAAACTTTCAAGACTTGAGCAGGGCAAATTCATAAGGTTTGGCAGAAGTAGAAGCAACTTGATGCCACATAACAATACTACCTCAAAGCAATACTGGCCTCATCATTAGGAATAATGAGACACTCACATAAGATGGCACATACTGAAGAGTAGGGAGTAGTGGCATGGTGTTGGAAGACTAAGCACCTTGCCATGTAGTCTACCTTGAGAATCCCACCCTACCCTGTTCTGTCTCCAAGCTATTCTACTGCCCTGTACATCGGAGGATGCAGTATTATCAGTTATGTTAAACGGAGGCTCAAGTTGGCTTCTGTCTATACAGTAGCAGGGGTGGGGAAACTTTTCCTGCTGGAAGGCTGCATGTGCTTAATATTTTTTAATTTTAAAATTACTAAAATAATATAAAAGTATTAAAGACTAACAAAAATGTATTAATAAAAATAAAAGGATTTGCTCTGTAAAATATGGATTCAGGCAAACGACCACACTTGAGAATCTAGAAGGCTGCATGCAGCCTTAATGCTGCAGGTTCCCCACCACTGGTCTATTTATTTATTTATTCACATTTATACCCTCCCTTTGGGAGGAGCACCACTCTATGGAATGGTCTATGGCAGGGGTGCCCAAACATTTTGTGCCATGGGCTTGACCATGCCCCCAGAAGCAGGCACATTTGTGCATGCAAGTTCGCAATCACTTCTGGGTGTGGCGGGGGCATTTGCGCATGCACAGGTGTGTCCCCAACCAATTCTGGAAGTGGCATGGGCATGTTTGTGCATGCACAGGCACGTCCCTAACCACCTCCAGGTGCAGCCCAGCCATGCATGCACATTTCCGGGTGCATCCTCATCCACTTTTGGGAGCAGTGCAGGCGGCGTGGGCCTGATAAATTGGTTTGGGTTATCTTCTGCATAAAATGTCTGTCTTGTTACCTTAAGCTGATAGAAGCTACCTTTCTCTTGATTTGCTTTCCAGTCCATTTTCCATTTCTGAAAACGTGAATAGTACCTAGGAGTTTCAGATCCACATCTATATAGCCTCCAGTCATTGAAAAGCATTTGAATTAAACAATAAAGATGGTCCAGCTAAACAATTTAGGGTTTCTTGTTGAGACAGAAACAAATGCCTGGAAGAAATGATCTGAACTTATTGCAAGATACAATCTGTCTCAAGAAAAAAGATATTATGTTGATTGCTTATGATGGTTTTCAGTCAAACTATCAACATTGTTGGGATCTGGAACACCGGCAAGCCCTTGGCAGAAGAGGATTTTGATACTAGTGGGCAGAAAACCCTGGGCAAGTTATCAGAGGCACATTCAGTTAATCCACAGCTATTTGAAAGGAGTGGAAATAAACCTAGATAGTCTGAAAATAACCAGTTTCTCAGCTGAGATCAAAACTGAAACAGATCTCACGTGTGATTTAATTAACTGACTGTTTTTCCTATAAGTCCTCTAATGGATACAATATCCTTGGGTCTCCGCTTCTTTTCAGATGACAGTGTAAATATACATATTTGCTATTCCAGGATGAATCAAAAGGAACAGTGGATCAACCTTCATCGATAATCAGACCCCTATTTCTGAACATAATGGGAAAACACATTACCGAGAACTGCAGAAATGAAAAAATTCCTTGATGCATGTGAACAAAGCATTGATTCTAAATTTCAGTTTGAATATGTATTGTTAAAATGTACGACATGACAGAAAGGCTTTCATTTGCTGGGTGAATGCGTGCTTTGCCTTAGAATAAGAAAAATAGCCATCAAGGCAAAGCAAGATTTGTCATTTGCAGAAATTAGGAAGAGACAGCTATTTTTCCAGGACAGGTTCAATATCATCACAAGGCCAAAGGTGAACTGAAGAGAGAAAGAAAGACCAGGATTTAAATCGGTGCCTGCCCAAGGCATTTTTTTGGCCTGAAGCATTGTCAAAATGGCATCTTCCAGGTACTTATCTAAGAGGCAACACTTTAAAAACATTTCTCGCCTTTGTTACTTCGACATGGAGCACACAGCCCACATGCAACTGCTTAGCTAGTTTTTATAGCCTTTAGGAGCTCTCTTGCACATTCTGTAAAGTGGGGTGTACAGGCCTGCACTGGCCCAGCAGGATACCGGGATGTGACGCTGCACGCCCCTACTTATAACTTAAAGGGCCACACTACCTCAGCAGTTTCTGGTTCTGCTTTGGCTCCTCTCGCCGGGCTCCCCTCCGCCCTGTGGGAGAAAGTCTGAAGTACTTCGGCAGCGGCACAGAGTAAGGCTTGGATGGAATTGAAAAAACAACAACACTAAATTATTATAATTATCTTTGCGCTGCTGCCAAAGCGCTTTGGACTTTCTCCCACAGGGCAGAGGGGAGCCTGGCCAGAGGAGCCAAAGTGGGAGCAGAAACTGCTGAGATGGTATGGTCCTTTAAATTATAAGTAGGGGTGTGCGGTGACACGTCCTGGTATTCCGCCAGGCCAGCACAGGCCTGGGTGTGTGGACTAGGTAAAAAGTAAAGGTCTCCCTTGCTTGAAAGCCAGTCGCATCTAACTCTAGGGTGAAGTGCTCATCTCTCTATACAGCCAAAGATCCAGTTCTATCTGTGTCTGCAGACATTTCTGTGGTCATGTGGCAGGCATGACTAAATGCCAGAGCACACAGAACACTTTTACTTTTCCTGCTGAAGTGGCACCTATTCATCTACTTGCAAATTCTTGCTTTTGAATTGCTAAGTTGGTAGAAGCTAGGACAGGCAATGGGCATCAGACAACAGTTGGGTCTTGAACTGCTGATCTGTCAACCTTCCAGTCATCAAGCTTAGCTTTGAACCACTAAGGCAATGTGGCCATATCACCCAAAGGCGATGTGCATCACCAAAAAGGGGGAAAGAGGATCAGGGAGTGTGACTACACAGTGGGGGGGGGGGGTATGCTTAGATTCACTGTGACTTGCAGTTTTTCAAAGCATTTCAATTAAAGAAAGGATTCCCTGCATGTCACATAGCTTCGTGACATGTAGTTGTTGTTTTTAAATTTCATTTTGTTCATGTCAAATCCAGTGCAACTTATGGAGCAGATGATCAGCATAAATGCATCCTGATTTGCCTAAAATTCCAAGCCCTAAATTATATGGAGAGATTAAGGAATGCTTTATTACAGATTTTACATATGTTTTAACATGTTTTTAAATTCTTTTTACTCTTACTTTTAATCTTGATATAAGTTTATTTCTAATATGATACTGTATTATAAAAACTGTCGATTATTTTATAGTTTTAGTCATTGTGAGCTGCCTTAAATCCCCTCAATTTGTGGAAGAAATTATTCCTTTGTCTAGCTTTTATAGAAAGTAATATCAACAATCTATGGTTGACTTGTCTGTGACTTAAGCAGAGAGAGAAATGAAATGGAGAGCATTTCAAATTACTTATCTACCTCTACCAGAAATGTGTTGTCACTGAACAAAAACCATCCTAAACCCCTTCCACAAGTTTGGAGCTGCTGCTTAACTTGTAATAGTTTCTCTTTCCCATGGTTTATCTCTTGTTCCAAACTAGGCAAACAGTAATTTCTATCCACTGTTGTCAAGACATTGCCACAGTTAAGACTCCTTTCATATTTAAATAATAATAATTTACATATATATATTTTAAAAAAGAACACTTTTGGGTGAAACACCCACAGCCTATGTCAGTGATGGTGAACCTTGGCACTCCGGGTGTTCTTGGACTTCAATTCCCAGAAGCCTTGATTAGCAGGAGTGTTGATTAAGGCTTCTGGGAACCGAAGTCCCAGAACACCTGGAGTGCCAAGGTTCACCATCACTAGCCTATGTTATGGGTTACACAGAAAGAGCCTCCTTGAAATTGTGGTATTTTTGAACCACAATCAGGAGTACCTGGGCTATGGCAACCTTGTGAAGAAGAAGCATGATCCAAAAAGGGAGTGTGTATTCTCATGCAGCAAACCATGCACGTCAAAGAATCGCAGAGTGGGCTGTTTATATAGATATACTTAAATCAGAAGAGAAGGTTTTTTTGGCGCAAAACACATACAAAAGAATGAGGGTTTAATATCACATGCAGTCAAGTTCTCCTCATACATCTAAATCTCATGTACTGTACTATTTATGAGCGAACATGGCTTATTTATGAGCGAACAAAATAATGTCTCTCACTTTACAGTAAGTATTGTTAAGTTTAAAGGTTCCTGGATAATATGTTGGTAACCACTGTGGACTTACTTTCTATGTTGTTTTAAAAACATGTTTAGGCTAAGATTTAAAAAAAAACATTTTTATATATGGGATGAACTCAGGATTGCTCAGAAACATGTCCGTATAGAGCTTTCACTGTTAATATTCTAGTTCCACAAATAAGCACAGCAAGGAATGAAAACTGGCTGGAAAAAACAACTTCATCTAATGAAACTAAGTTAATGCAGCCATCAGAATGGTCGATATATAACATAACAGATCCTGATGCATTCTGGGTGTGTCATTCAAGGTACAGTTTCTTTAATACTATTGACTACTGTTTCATGCAGGAAACATCTTGAAAGTTTGAATTGTGCATGCCTTATCCCTTCATTCAGGATGTTTCAACTAAGCATCATCTCCACTTATTCTTGTATTTTCCTTCACATTGGTAATTCAACTTAAACTTCCACTGGTTGCTAAGAGAAAAAAGTATCACATAGATTTCCATCTTTTAACTCCTATTTTTAACACTGGGCCTTTAGTGAATCTTTTGTCCTTTAACTGAAAAGATAACATTTTAAGAGAATGAGGATTCTTGTTAATCCTTTTAACGAAAGTCCTCTGTGAAAGTTGCAAAACAAAATTGGGACTTCTAAGAGAGTAATTTAAGATTAATATTAAGCTACCACTGAGGAAAAATACTACAAAGCATTGCTGAGGTTGCTGTGGTAACTTCTCAGTTTTTCCTTAGTAGTCATCTAAATAGTCATGTAAAGCTTTCATTAGTGGCCAGCTCAAATTAGACCTTCCCCAAGGCAAATTGAACTCACAGATGGACTTCTATTCAAGCTTTTTTTAATTGAATTAGCAATTGTAGTTGTCCGTTGTTTTAAACAGGGTAAAGCCTTGTTTCTCCCCCTTTCCCCCCCAATGTTTTCCACCTTTTAACTTTGCTGTTCTTGTTGTGCCACTTAAGGGCATCATTAGTGAACATTTAGGGCAGATACTGAAAAGTTATAATCAAAGTCATTTGCTTTTATTTTTATGCATACATTTAGTTTTCCTTTCATATTATTTCATAATCACTGAGTCTGAAAGCATATACTTGTCACCCAAGCCTTCCATGTAGGAAACCTCTGAAGTTTTTCTCTGTGTTACAGAAAAATTGAAAGTGAAAAAATATTGAAGAATTTTATTTATGTAAGTAATAAGGATTGTGTGTAGGGTCTTTAAGAATCTATGCTAATGTCTGCACCTTAAGATGGTATGAAAGGTAGAGATCACTTGAACTGGAAAACCTCAATTTGTATTTGCAAGGAAATTTTTTAGAAACCCAGATGGCCTAAATTGTTTGCTAATCTCAAAGTTGGGACATTTTGGGAGTTCTACTGCAAAAAATAAATAAATAGGCAACTACCAGATTACTTGTAGAAACCAATGCTCTATTTGTGTGGCTCCACTTCACATTCAAACCAATAATTCTGACAAATACGCTACTATTTTTACATGTGAAGGTCTAAAAATTTACTTACAAACTTGTGTTAGATTATAAATCTATAGAAAGTTTAATTAACATGATAATGAAGATAAGCTATTAATGGACAAACTCCAGTTGTCAGTCCTAAGTGGAGTAGACAAATTGAATCATTGGGATTTGCAAAAGTAATGACTAACCAGTCCCATTTATTCAATTTAACCTTCTCTAATTAGAGTAACAACTGAATTAAACCCAACAATATAAAGCTAGAATAAGAACAGAAACTATGTTCAACTCACTTGTTTACATTACGCAAGAATGGCATACATACTATTTAAGTATTATTTTTACCCATAATATTTTAAGCAATGTTTTCTACCACATACCATTAAAGTTTCCTTCAATGGCATATCCTCATATTAAAGTCTGTTTCTAGAAATCTCATTTTACAGAGTGGTTTATTAATATTCTACTAACAGGCAATCATTTTTTGATATCTGAAGAAGTAAGACCATTTCACTGTTATGAGAATTCTTTGTGACTGTTAAAGTTTAAAATTATAGCTATGGGGTAAATTGCAGATACTAAAGTTCATTTTAGCATTGACATGAAAATGTTATTCAGATTTGTAATACTAATTAAACTATCCCTATGACCATTGACTTATATTTTAAAAAACGTTGCTTCTGTGTTTGCAAAGGATCATTTTCTTCAAAGAAATCTTTGAATTATACCAAAAACACATAGGTGACAGGCCAATGAGGGATCATCACTGCCACATAATAATACTTTTCATTTCTATTTAAATTCAAAAAATTAAGTATAGATATTTGGGGGCTAGGTCTCAGGGAGGTTTAGCCACATTACTCCCATTAATTTAAATAGGGCTTGCATTGGTATATGTGCACCAGAGTTCACGTGGAATTAATGTCAGTAAGCTTCATGTTCTCTATATTGACTCTCTAGACATTATTCCTGATTCTCATGTGGCTAAAAAGGCCAAAAGGTGACAATGACAAATAATCAAAGAGAAAACATTTTTACTTTCTCAAGCTTTTTATATATGAAAGGTGTTAACATTAAGACAAATATTATGCATTAGGCTACAAAGATAAATTTAGCAAATGATTTTTCTATAGAACCTTTCCTTTCAAGTAAGCAAGATCTCTTGTTAGATGAAGGTGTGCTGGATCTCTGTATTTCACCAGAGATCTGAATGGAAAAGATTCTGAATCATAGATTTAACTGATGGTATCCAGTGGAGGAAGTGAAGTAAAGTCTTATAAGAGGATATGCAAATAACTTTTCCAAAGAGAATGACCATGAGAGGCTTTGGTATACATTTTGGAAACTGGAGGCTCCAAGCAATTATTATTTAGACATTTGTTCCCATTGTCATTGCAGTTGCTTGTTTACCCTCATGTTTATTGAAATAATAATTATTCTTGTGTAAAGATGGGCTTATTTCACATGATATCTCTTTCGTATATGAGACTGCTGTATCAGCAATATGTACAGCCTCAATTGTGTTCATTTGTCTTAAGGAGGCCAATGATGTATATTTCTCACTGGTAGAATATTATTGCTAAAACAGACAAAGGTTTCCATTCATGAAATATTAATTCTACCATTATAAAAGAAGCAAAACACCTGTTTGTTATTCTATAGAGGATACTTGGGAATGTAAGAGTTAAATGTAGAAAATACAATCATAATATTTTAGAGTTGAAAGAGATACCGAGGGTCAATTAGTCGCAACCTTGCCAATACAAGAAATCCTAAGCATCCTGTTTCAAAACCTCTGATGAAGAAAAGTCTACCCCCTTCTGAGGTGGCCTGTTCCACTGTCAAAACAGCCCTTATCATCATTTTTAATTGTTTTATTGAAATCTGCTCCCTTGCTCCAGTTGAATCTATTGATTTCGTCCCTACTGTATGTGGGCAGTAAAATGTTCAGCTTATCTTCTATGTAACAGCCCTTAGATGGCTGTCATATTCCATCTCAGCCTTTTGTTTTTTAGGTTGAACATATCCAACTACCTCAATTTTCTTTTGATAGTAAGGTTTCCAGCTACATTTACCCTAAATGCATTATGGGGATGGAGAAAGTATGTCCCTTGTATTAAAAGTTAAGAAAGCAATGTTCTGGATTGCAATCTACTGTATATGTGCTAGTTTTAGGCACATAGTAAACCTGCCCCTATTATCAGAACATACGATTTGGCTCTGTCCAACTGATAAAATTCCAGGTTTTTTGTATCACCATTCCATCTTAAACTTTTGTTAACATGTTTTGAATATTTGTCATTATCTCTAGCCTGCTAGGGAAAACTATATTTTTATTAATTGTAGAGATATGTTTATTTTTTCCTCACAAATGTTGTATCAAACAATAAAAATGATATTATATAAACAACCATCCAAATATTCTTTGTACATAAATATGTGGTTCAGATTACAAGAGCTACTAAATGCCAAATTGTACATTATGTGTAGTTCCTTGACCTTCCCCCCACCCTACAATAATTTTGATAAAATAATGGAAAACAAACAGAATGGCTTCTGATTGAGTGGAGGACAAGAGGGAAGAAGGAAGAGCTGTTTAATCCTTTAATTCATATCACCAATTTGTCTATTCACAATCACTCTATCTCCAGCTAGTTCATTCTCTTTCCTGGATGAAGGATATGACTGCTTTGCATTTAGAACAAAGATCAGCTTTAAAAAAGAACTATGTTGCAAAACTACATGTAACATGAATATAGTATTTGTAACTTGTCTTAGAATTGGAACTCTAATAATTGTAAACAATGGAGGCTTGTGGCCCTTTAAACACTAACCTGTTTTATTGGCCATTAAGCTTTTATAGATTTTAACCAACCTCTTCAGGAGCATTAGAAGGAATGGGTGAAAATCCACAGAAGCTCATGCCAAGTAAAACCTGTCTGCATCTGAAGACATGGGCTAAATTGTGTGAAAAGTTAGTATGCCAAATAAACTCTTTTAGTCTTTAAAGCAAGGGTTCACAACCTATGGCCTGTGGGCCGTGTCTGACCCATGGAGGCAAATTATCTGGCCACCAGCAATGACCCTGATGCCATCGGAAGTGGAAGTGTTTACGACAGCCGTAAACATGCCCACACCTGCGCAAACACACAAACCAGAGTTTGCGGCAGCATTTACACCGGGGGGAACCACGTGTCCAGGTCGCTCAGCTGTCTGAGGGGACGTGGTCCGGCCCATAGTGCGAAAAGGTTGAGAACATCTGGTTTAAAGTATGACAAGACTCTTTGTTGTTTTTGCTTCAAAAGATTAATGCAGCTCACCCCACCCCCAGAAATGACAACATGCACAATTAACTGATCAGTGTGAGCACTCTAAGGCTTCCTGTACAGTGTCTTAGTAAGCTCAACAGTGATTTACAGAAGGGGCTGGCTGCTTTAGGGTTCAATATTTTACCTTTGGATCCACACTCCACTCCACAAACACCCCAAAACAACAGGGTAGATGTCTATAAGTCCACTGCCAGATTTGAAACATTATTTATTTATTTATTTATTTATTTATTTATTTATTTATTTATTTATTTATTTATTTATTTATTTATTTATTTATTTATTTATTTATTTGTGTGTGTGTTTGTATTTATTTATTTATTTATTTATTTATTTATTTATTTATTTATTTATTTATTTATTTATTTATTTATTTATTTATTTATTTATTTATTGCATTTTTATACTGCCCATTAGGGAAATCTCCCATTCTGAGCAGTGTACATATAACTATAACTTAGTCATGGCGGTGGGGATGCCTCCCTTGCAATGTGCCCCACCGTGTACATGGCCTTGACTTTCCTGGTGTGTTTCTTCCCAGCGGTGGGGGTGCCCCCCTTGTGACCCGCCATCTCTCCCACCAATGCTGCCCCAGACACTGGCTGGATCAGCGGTTAGCCTGCTGGGTGTACGCGGACATATGTACGTGCGCCACTGCGGCTGCAGCCTTGAACAGCGGTTAGGCCGCTGGGCTCACGCATGGTCTTCTGCGTGTGCCTGGTCTTCCGCGCATGCGCACTGCTACCTTTCCCTGTGTTTGAAGACCCAGCGGGGGGCAACCCATTTGTATCCCGTTTTCAGGTGCACACACCCCGACATGGGTTGCCGGACCCCCGCGGTGGTGACCTCGTTCACGCAAGGTAGGCATGTGCCAAATTACAGCGTGATTGGTGCAGAGGTGTGGATTTGTATGGAGAACATAAAAGACATCACCTCTGTTTGATATATATTATATATAGATCTTGACTCAGAATGATGAGAGAAATGCGTTCCCTACTATTTTAATCTGAAGATTTTACTTTTTACTACCTTTTTGGTACTGTACAATCATTTGCAATTTAAGTTCGCCTCCATATAATTCTGAAGACCTTATTTTCCTTTTGATGAATTCTAAACACCACCTAATTGACATGTACCTTCCTTTATGTGTTTTTGATACAATTTATAATAAATTGATTTAATATTGATAGCTCATGAAAGAACTGACATTCTGAAAAGCAGAAGCACAAAGAGACAAGAACTCTCTGATAAGTGTTTCCTTTTATTTTATTTTTTTAAAAGGACTCTACCATATCTACAACCATGAAAGCTTAGCAGTAATAATCTAGTACTAGTACTAGTACTAATCTAGTACTCCTATAAGGTGAAACAAATGCAGAACGGAGGCAATACCTTTTTTAGAGTCACTTAAAAAATAAAACATTGCAAGCTTTCATAACTCAAAGGTTACTTCTTCAGGCAGATGATCTGGCATGGTGTTCAAGCCACGTTTGGTTTGCTTAGGTGTTAAATGGAGAAAAGGTAGGGATATATATATAGGTATATCTTTTTACAATCCAAAGGTAGCAGGCTATATCTTTTTTCAAACTGGTGTATAAGGTGCTATAAGGTTCTCACCATGCTTGATTAACTACAACAATTATATGAGAGATCTGCAGAGAAAGTATATGTGGAAAAATGACAACAAATTCAACTTTAAATGTAGTATTTTAGCAATGTCTCTTCTGTTTGGACACTAAATGATAGAGTATTTGTGTGACGATGTTCCATACATTAGGCTGCCACATAGAAGAAGCTACTTTCATATAGTGTTAACTAACATCAGTGGCCACTTGAATACAGTATATGTAGTGTAGTACACCAGTACACCCAACTCCATTGTTCCTTCTTATCAGAATTAAAACTTATCTATGCACTGAAATACTCCTGTAATTGTGTTGGGTTTGCCAGGTAAAAAAAATCAGCTTAAACATTGGGAACTACATAGAGTTGCCATATGTCCCGATTTCCTGGAATTTTCCCGGGTTGAAGCAGTCCCAGCTGGTTCAACAAAAAACATGTACAAAACCTGGAAATAAAGGATTAATTTCATAGAGTCACTATTCCTAGAGAGGAGGACAGAAAGTGAAGTGTTGTCCGTTGCAAAATAAGTCCCTTCCTGTCTCCTGCTTTTCTCCTACCGGATGGAAATAGAGGCTCCATGGGCTGCATTGCCATTCCAGGCCCCTCTTTAGAACTTTCTTCCAAGGGATCCTCTTGTGGGGTTTCAGGATGAATCTACTTCAATGGTGTGTGTGTGTGTGTGTGTGTGTGTGTGTGTGTGTGTGAAGGGGAGGGGTGACCTCAGGGGGAGGAAGGGTGGTTTAAAGAGTGGCCCAAGAAATTTTAAAAAGGTAAAGGTCACCCTTGTTTGAAAGCCAGCCAAATCCAACTCTCGGGTTCAATGCTTGTCTCTGCTTCTTAGCTGAAGAGCCAGTAATGTCTGCATCTGCAGACGTTTTCATGGTCATGTGGCAGACATGACTAGACACTGGTGCGCATGGAATAAATTGTTTCTCTGTGATGCTAACATGAAGGAATTTCCAAAATAATTTCTCTCTCTCCAAAATAGATAACCTCAGCTATGATCAGAAGTGGATGGCTAGATAGCTCAGTCGGTTGGAAATCCTAGGTGCAGAATTAGGGGTTGGAAATTCAATTCCCCAATGTGCTTCCCTGAAGGAGAGTCAGCCTGTGAGCAACCTACACAACTCCCAGAGAGTCCTTAGAAGAAGGAACAGTTGGATCATTGACTAATTTTGGGCCTGATTCTAACCAGGGGGATGATGGCAAGATTAATACAGTGTTTTGGGACCAAATTTCACCCATACATTGTATTTGATCTGTTCTGTCTTATTCTACTGAATTATTTAAAATTGTTTCATAACTTTGTTATACTGTTTTTTTTACCAACAATCAGGCATTTTGAGATGTCTAGAAATAGCAATAGCAATTACACTTCTATACCGCCCCATAGCACTTAGTGCACTCTCTGGGTGGTTCACAATTTAATTAGCATTTTGCCCCAAACATGCTAGGTACTCATTTTACCAAACTCGGAAGGTTGGAACGCTGAGTCAACTTTGATCACCATCAGGAACAAATACAACATTTTGGCAGGAGAGAGATAGAGAGGCACAGACAAACAGACAAAGGAACATATTGATACTAAATCAGACTACTGATCATCCTAACTCAGAATGGCAGCATTTCTCTAAACATTTAGATATGAGCCTTTCCTTGTCTTACCTGGATATTCTGATGACTGAACCCATTTTTAATGCAAACTAACCATTTCTCTGGGTTATTGCCCTAATACTAAAATCTCAAAGTTCACTTTGTATGTTTCTCCTATTTTACATGTTGTCAAGGAGGAGGATTGTGAATGGTAAACTAAGCAAGCCATCTTTTTAGCGAGTCTTGTTTGCTAATACTAGTCTTCTAAATGAGAATCCATCAAGATGTTTTTAAAGAGCTCACAGGTTGTAAGGACACTATTTCTTTAGACCAAGACCAGGAGAACTCTGACCTTTGAGATGCTGTTGAACTACTGCTGCTCTGATCCCTTAGTACTGACAAGTGTGACAGCGCTGATCTGCACTGGAACGAAAGAACATCTGGAATATAAACTAAAGTATATTCACTTGCAGAAAAGTATGAAGACTTCTACTATATTAGACTCCAGCATTAAAAGTCTGTTTAATATTGTACCTTCCTTTACAGTGATCAGCCAATTACCCCAGAAAATTACAAGAAAGGCTTGATCACTTAATGAAAAAGATATACAGAAAATTATATTAACTTAATTTTATTACAAATATATTTACAAAGAGTTTTAGATAATGTAAGCTCTTATGATAGGTGTTCTTTTTATATATATAGTTCTTCCTTAGCTTTCTCTTATAGACACTTTCATTTAGTAGTTTCATCGCGTAATTCAATGCTGTAAAACAAAAGCAACGCAAAACAAACAACTAGTTGCATTTTGAAATGCCTTTATTTTCAAAGCCACCTTCAAGAAGACCTCTGCATGGCTGAGCTGTATGCACTTTTCCTCAAGTCTCTCTTTATACTTTACTCACACCTGTCAAAAAACAAAACAAAAAAACACAGTACAGTCACACACCAAGGGACAAGTCACAGGACAAAGAGCAAAAGCAATCTTCACATGTCATTTTGGTAGTGAAAGAAAATGTCCCATTCCCTTTTTTAAAAAGCTTACTGTTCTAAATCAGGGTAATGCAGTGGCTCAAGTTGCTAAGACGCTGACTGGGAAGCGGAAGGTCAGCAGTTCGATTCCCGAGTACTGCAGGACAGAAATGAGCTCCTGTCTTCATCCCAGCTCCTGCCAACCTAGCAGTTCAAAAGCAAGAAATTGCAAGTAGATAAATAGGGACCACTTCGGTGGGAAGGTAACAGCGTTCCGTGCGCTCCGGTGTCTAGTCATGTCTGCCACATGACCACGGAAACATCTGCAGAAGCAGACAGCGCTGGCTCTTCGGCTTAGAAACAGAGATGAGCACTGCACCCTAGAGTCGGATACGACTGGCTTTCGAGCAAGGGAAACCTTTACCTTTACCTACTGTTCTATAGCCGTGCACAGATATTTTTATTTCTTTGGTATCACAGTATAAAACAAAAAAAGTTTCCATTATTGTAAGTTTTGGATTATGACAACACTTTCCAAGGTTTTCTAGTGTTTTCTAGTTAGAAGTTCTATACCATTCTCTTTTTCTGGGGGTACCCTAGGACCGTGCAGCTTGTCCATTACTACACAGACTGGTGCTTCTCCCAGGAGGCACTGTGAGGAATTTAACTCCCAGCCCCTAGCTCCATAACCAGATTTCTAAATCACTGAGCTATCCGGCCAGCAAATTTTACCTCTTAGTATGTAGCAACATTACTGAAAATAACCAATAGATGTTTTAATCAGGTTGACTCTGAGCATCAGTCATTGTGGGACATTACTTGGCCATTAAGTTGACTAATGATTAGCAAATAATGAAGGTTGTGATGACCCATATTTTGTATAGGAAAAACCATCTGGGTAACTAGCATGTTTTTTCACTGTCCTTTTCTGCATTATAGAATCCAGTTTGCTTTAATTTTATATTATTACATTACCTTACATAGCATTTTCAGATTATGGTTATATTACCTGTATTCAAAACAGAAGCATTTTTGTCCTTTTCACTAATTTACTGTGCAAAATTAAGTTAGACATGGCTGAATTGCTTGTGCCTTAAGTATTATCCTGTGTAGGGTTTTTGTATCTGTTATTCTCATATAGATCAAGCTGTTATGCTGGTCAGTTTCAAATGATTGTGTACTTTCTGCTTTGGGCTAACACCAGTACAGTGGAACCTTGGTTAACAAACGGCACAGTTAACATAAAAATCACATAACAAAGTAAATCCATAGAAAACAGTGGCTCAGTTTACAGAATTTTTTCCAGAATGGATTAATTGTTTTTCAATGCATTCCTATGAGAAACCACATTTTGGTTAAAGTATTTTGGTTTTCAATGCATTCCTATAGGAAATTCGATTAAAGTAATTTTCACTGTAAGAAATGTCCCAGAGAACGTATTAATTACGTTAACTGAGGTTCCACTGTATTTGAAACTGACTAGAGTAAGAGCTTTAAATTGACAAGAACAGGAATAGAGAGCAGATCTCTGTGGGGTTCAAAAGGAATTCTTCTTAGGGGTAAAATGTCAAAAAAATTCTGGGACTGAAAAAGTTTCCCAGTACTCGTAACATTCCTACTAACTATTCACAAAATAACCAACCCAAGCTAATGCAAAAAGTATTACCACTGCATGGTATTAAATATATTAAACAAAGGAAAATAAAATGGATAGAGCTGATCTACAATTATATTTCCAATGAGTAATCATGACCCTCCATAGTTTCTTGGCCAACAACTTGTATAAGATCTATAACCATGGTCAGAAATTATGGGATTTAATATCCAAAAAATTCGAAGCAGCTAAAATTGTTCATCCCAGGTTTACACTATGTTTTTTTTAAATTGCAGGATAATCCAATAATTAATTAAAATATGATATCCAGGGCCAGGTTCAGTGTCTAGATTATTTTCTTCCTTTATCTTCAGTCCTGGATTGAGCCCTTACCCAAGGTTGTTTGCTGGCCCCACTAAAAGAATTCATTCACATTAACAACTAACAGCAACATTTTTTTAAAGTTAAAAGCAGTATAAGGGAAATTCACAATATTCACAACTTCATCCCACTTTCTCTTATGTCCTTTGGCTTCTCTCACAGTTAATCCAGAAGAATTCCACTTTGAAGCCTTTTTTAATGAAAGCACTGAAAACCTTTAGCATAGCCATGTGCTTCCAGGAATGATAAGGGCATTGGGGGTCCGATGAATTAGTGTCAGGGGCTGGATCCGGCCGTAGTTTGGGCACCCCTGGTTTAAGCAGAGAAAATGGCAGCCTAAAGTCTATCTCATCCTGTTGCAAAACAGATTGCAAGGTACATTTTACTTCCACTTCCAGTGGAAGGAACCACGTGACCAACACCCAGCTCGAAAAGTTTGGGCACCCCTGCTTTAGCACACTTCTGCTGAAAGGGACCCTTTCATTCTTTATCAGACAGATTTTTAATCCCAGATCTACTCATACCTGTCAAGTATCCTGTATTGGCCAGGAAATCCCATATTTCACCCCTATTTCCTGCGGCCATCCCATATTTGAACGGCTAGGAAAGGGGTTACTGCGCATGCTGCCCATCAAAGGAAGTGGTGCACATGCGCAAAGGGGTTGCTGCAGTGGCACATGTGTGCAAAGGGGTCACTTTGCATGCACAGTAACCCCTTCACACATGCGTGTCTGTCAGACGCAGTGGTGCTTCCTGGTTTTTCACTGCCGCAACTTGACAGGTATGGATCTATCTTTTCAAAAATAAGTATTAAAATTATTATTATTTTCTGAATTGCCCTTTAGTACTATGGTGTTTTCTTTTTATGTTTGGGTAAATGATAAAGGTATTCATGTGTAATCACGTTTGCTAGTTGGTTATGACTGACTGACTGGTATTTTCACTCTTCCACACAGAACCTGAGTGGCATGCAGTTCTCACACCTGGCCGTTTTCACTCTCAAAACTCTACGAAGCAAGTGTGACTGATATAGGCAGATTAGCTCAAGGTCATCCAACAACCTGCTTACTGTGAAGAGATTAAATTCTAGGATCAGCACTCTAGCACTATTCCACAGGAATTTCTCATATACTTTTACTATGCCCTTAGGATTGTATCTCAGACAACTTTACCATTTATTTATGATTTTGTTGCATTTTGGCTATTCCTTTGCTTCTTTGTGATGATTTGGTGCCTAAAGTAAAGAACAAGGTGGAACTCTTTCATGTTCTATGCTCAACTTTAACATGACTATCCCATTTCTTTAAGTCTGATGGCATAACAATCTTTGTCATACTCCATGTTGTCCTGGAGAAGCCTTTGCGAGCTTTGGGACTGGGACAGAAGCCTTTAAATGTTGTCATCAGAAAAACTAAAATTATTGAATCCAACATGGCAGAGGTGATCCAGAATATTTTTTTTTACTATTAAAGGCTCCCCCATCTATCCTGAAGGTTCTTGAAGGCTTCAGCAGAGCTAAAAATAGCACCAGAAAACAATGGAAACCAAAATAAGGGAGATAATAATTGTATGATGTAAAGTCAAATCTGACTTACGGTGATCCTTTCCAAGGTTTTCTAGGTAAAGAATACATAGAAGTGATTTACCATTCCCTTTTTCAGGGAGCCTCTTGCGATGCCGCAGCTTGTCCTAGGTCAAAGAGGATTACTCTTCGGAGGTGCACTGCACTGTGAAAAACTAAACTCCCACCTTACTACTGCATTTTTACCTTCAAAGAGATGGAGAAAGACACTTATGAAATTTCCTGCCAATTATTCAAAGTTAGTTGATTAGCCTTGGATACTCTGCACCACAGTTCTGCGAGAAGGGGCATTAATGTGCTGTTTCTCCTTAGACAGCAAAATGTTTTAGGCTAGCCCTGACAGCATCCTGCCATCTCTTTGAGAGTTTCCATTACCTATTAAACAGTCACCTATTAAGTACAGGCTACCACGAGCATTTCTAAAATCATAATACAGTAGACAAAATTCTGCAGGGTATCAATGTCATGTTCTCTGCCTGCCATCATAATACTCTGACTTGGTGCATGTTGCATAGTGGCTCTGTATACTTTACATATGATGGTCTATTAATTGGCACAGCAATCCCAATACCCCATACCAAACCAATTTTCAACATTCTTATTCTTTTGTTACATTAGCACAGAGGTCCTTGATCTGAAATTCATTTGCACTATGCAACAAAGCAAGTGATCAGTCTGGAATTTGGATGTAATGCATTATATTGAATCTTAACCTATAAAACCAAGGGTTAACCGTTGGAACTTGCTATAGGTTGCTATGCCTCTCCCTACTTGCCTGCACTCACCCTTCGTGCACACGGCCGATCTGGGTCCGCAGGTCAACAAAGGATTGAGAAAACAGGCAATGGGGCAACAGCCCCACAAGCGCGAAAAAATGGAAACAACTTCATTTCCCAACATTCCTTGTGCCGTGCCGTGCCAGAGCCAATCAGGCTGAGAGGCTCTCGCACGGCGCGGTGCAAGGAACATTCGGAAATGCGCCGCAGCCAATCAAAAGAAAACCGTTTAAAAAACGCAGCACAAACACAAAGCACAAACCCATAACTACAAGCCCCAGTGTCCTGTGCACCATGAGCGCGCAGAACGCTGAGGAAGCTGGTGCCCAAAAATTAAAACAAAACAAAAAAACACTGGGAGAGCAAGTCCGCCAAGCCGCGGGAACCAAAGCCCCCCCTCCCCAACGGCGCCTGAAGCTCCTAATCAGAGTTTCCCCTTTAATATCACTGGGGGGGTGTTGTGCTCCCCCTCTCTACTGGCTCCCCTGGGGTTGAGAGGGTTGGGGGGACCAAAGGAGCCTGTCTCCCCAACCCTCCTGACCCCAGGGGACCCAGCAGAGAGGGGACTCCCCTCCCCCCACACACACACACACCCCATATTAAAGAGAAGAAACCAAGCGGTTACTTTTATTTAAAAACGGTGTTGGAGGGGGGAAATCCCCCTCTCCGATGGCTCTCCTGGGTCCGGAAAGGTTGGGGAGACAGACCCCTTTTCTCAACCCAACCCTCCCAAACCCAAGGAAGTCAGCGGAGAGGGGGATCACAACCTCCCTGATATTAAAGGGGAAACCCCAATTGAGATTTCCCTTTTAATATCAGAGGGTAGCCTAGATTCGATCCCCTCTCCTAGGTCCCATGAGTCTGGAAGGTTTGGGGGGACAAAAGGAGCCTGTCTCCCCAACCCTCCTGACCCCAGGGGACCTGGCAGAGAGGGAATTCCCCTCCCCCCCCCACACACGGCCCATATTAAAGAGAAGAAACGAAGCAGTTACTTCTCTTTAAAAACGGAGTTGGGGGGGAATCACCCTCTCCGATGGTTCTCCTGGGTCTGGAAGGGTTGGGAGACAGACCCCTTTTCTCAACCCAACCCTCCCAAACCCAAGGAAGCCAGCGGAGAGGGGGATCACAACCCCCCCTCCCTGATATTAAAGGGGAAACCACAATTGAGATTTCCCTTTTAATATCAGAAGGTGGCCTGGATTCGATCCCCTTTCCTGGCTCCCATGAGTCTGGAAGGTTTGGGGGGACAAAAGCTGTCTGTCCCCCCAAGCCTTCCAGAGCCAGGGGAGACAGCAGAGAGGGGATCCCTCCATAGGACACCAAAAAACACAAAAACAAACAATCAAAAACATTCAAAAATACACAAAAACAAACAAAAATAACACCAATACAAAGTAAACAACAACAAACATTTCCAAACAAACCCAGCACCTAGCCAAACACCACAAAATCCAACCAACCACCCCAAATAAAGAAAAACAGCCAACTCACCACCACACGACCTCACACCACAACGACTGGAAAAGAAATGAATAAAGAAAGAGACTACTTACTGGAAGAAGCTCCACCCAGAGGCCACAAGAGAAAAAACAGTCAAAATACAAGATAACCCCTACCAGCACCACTTGCTGCCCACAATAGTAAAAAAAATTCAAAAAGACACAATAGCCCCACACAAAAGGCCCCAAGAGTAAAAACAAGTACAAACAAATGACACAAAATCACAATTTTACACAAATCAAAAACAGATGTCAATAAAATAAAATAAAAACTATTCAAAAATCCTGTGCTGAGTTTTTACTCAAATAAAAAACAAAAACATCAATACACAGTTTAAGAACATTTTTTGTGAAAAACATGTACTTTCACATTTTTTAAATTATTACCTACGGTACAACAATTTAAAAAAATACATACTAAAAAATATTGGGTTAAATAATTTTTTGGGAAAAAGTATATCATCCTTTATTCTTTTTTTCATCCACAAAACCAAAACACCAAACAAAACTCATCACAGTTTATAACAGGCCATCAAAATTTTTTTGTATAAATAAAATTTTTAAAAATTTAAATTATAGACTAACCTCTTTAAAAACTTTCCAACACCATTTAAAACAGCCCGGCAATGACAAATAAAGAGGGCTTAAAAAATGTACATTGCAAATTAATATAATGTCTCTACTTTTTAACCTACAAAAACATTGTCTAAATTCCTAATAGAAAATTGCTGACAGAAAATACCTTACTTAGAAAACTGGCTGGTTCAGACTGTGTGGCACACCCACAAACAAGGACAACAGTGCTGTCCATGTGCTACCCCACAGCAGAATATTGTAGCACTGTATGGTATAAAATAAATCAGCACTTGCCAAACAATTGGATGTAGCTCTTAATCATGTAGATTATTACTGGCTGCCTGAAACCTACACACACTGAACAAGTCTATTTGAAAAAGTCTATTCATTGGTTGGCATTGCCCCTCCAGAAGTATATTGAGAGGTGCTAATGAACAATGAATGAAAAACAAGGTAATATAGTTCCAAACCCATCCACTTCATGGACACCAACTCCCCAGATGATGGCTAAGTTTGAGGAATTGTTTTCTGTACACCTTTCAGTCTCTAAATATTAAACCAGAAGAGGCTAGGCTAAAAACCTATGGAGAGCAAAAACAATAGACCTTGCTAAATGGATGAAGGTCAAAAAGTGTTTTACAAAAGGAAAAGATGCTGGCTAGACCATCTGGAAATCACTTAGTAGGCTTCTAAGTGAAGTAGAAGTCAAAAATAACCAAGTAAAATGAGGCAATTTGAATACGGGGGTGGGGAATCTGTGAATGTGGAGGAATTCAATCAATGCAGCATTTATGTGCATGCAGTTTATGCCGAACATGTGGACAAAAAAAAACCACCCTAGTAAATGTCCAAGATAACATTATTGAAGTAGCTCACTTCTAATCTAAAACAGTCAAATAATTTATCATTTTAATTTCTTTTGAATTTTACCTGTTTCATCATTTAACAATTATAGCTAAAATTCCATGGCAGGAGATCCTATCAGGAGTAGTCCAAGATGGGAGGATTTTTTTTTAAAAAGGGAATTTTAAAGCCACAACTACAAACAATTCCAACAATAAAAAAGATTGAAGAGAGCAAAAAAGACCAATGAGGCTCCACAAAAAGCTCAGAGAGGAATAAAAACAAAAAAGGACACATATAGGAAGTGGAAGGAAGGACATACACAAGACAAGTACAGACAAGTAGCAAAGAATCACAGGGGTGATATTAGAAAGGCAAAAGCCGAGAGTGAGTTGGAATTAGCAAGAGATGCAAAAAGCAATTAAAAAAACATTCTTCAGTTACCTGCTTAGCAAAAGGCAGAAAAAAGAAACAGTGGGGATCGGAAAATGATAACCTCGGTCTTTTCTCAAATTTTAGCATACAATCCTTAGGTAAATATGAAGTATGAAGAGAGGGTGTCAGATTGACAAATAATTGTGAAATACTTTAATACTTCGAATGAGCTCAAATTACCAGGGCTAGATGAACCGCATCCAAGGATATTTTAAACTTGGAACTGGCTGAAGAGATCTCAGAACCACTGTCTATCATTTTCTTAAAATTGTGGAGAATGGGTGAAGTGCTAGATGATTGGAAGAGGGCTAATGTCCCTATCTTCAAAAGAGCAAAGACAAAACAAAACTGGTGAACTACAGACCAGTCAGGCTGAAATTAATCCCAGGGAACATTCTAGAGAAGATTATAAAACAGTCAATCTACAAGCACCTTGAAAACAATGAAGTAATAATAGAAGCCAGCATGGATTTTGAAGAACAAATCCTGCCATGGTAATCTTATTCTATTTTTTTGATTGGGTAACTTCCTTGGTAGACAGTGGGAATGCAGTAGATGTAATATATTTTGACTTCAGCAAAGCCTTAGACAAAGTGCCCCATGACAGTCTGATTAGCAAGATAATCAGGTGTGACCTCAATAGCAGAAGTGTCAGGTGGATGTACAATTGGTTACAGAATCATACTTAGAGAATGCTTCTCAAACTGGGAGGGGGGTAATAAGTGGGATACCACAAATCTCAGTCCTGGGTCTGGTGCTTTTCAACGTTTTCATTAATGACTTTGATGAAGGAGTGTAGGGAATGCTTATCAGATTTTCAGATGAGACATAATTGGATGGAATAGCTAATACCTTGGAAGATAGGAACAACATTCAAAAAGATCTTGATAGGCTTGAACTCTGAGCTGAAAACAATAGAATGAAATTTACAAGGGATAAGTGTAAATTTCTAGAAGGAAAAACCCCCAAATACAGCTATAAAATGAGGGATACTTGGGTCAGTAATACTAAGAGTGAGGAGCTTGGAACTGTAGTAGATCACAAACTGAATATATGAATCAACTGTGTAATGTGGATGCAAAAAATCCAATGCTATTTTAGGCTGCATTAATAGAATTATACTCTCCAAAACCCATGAGGTATAGTCCCCCTCTATTTGAACTAATCAGACCACATCTAGAATACTGTGCCCTGTTCTGGACACTGCACTTTAAGAAAGATGCAGACAAACTGGAATCAAAGAACAAGGATGATCAAGAACTGGAAATAGGGATGCCATATTTCCCTCCCCAAAAACCGGGACAGGAGTAAAGGTTGCCCTTGCTCAAAAGCCAGTCATATCCAACTCTAGGGTTCAGTGCTCATCTCTGTTTATAACCAAAAAGCCAGCGCTGTCTGGTTCTGCAGACGTATTCCATGGTCATGTGGCAGGCATGACTAGACACTGGAGTGCATGGAAAGCTACTTACCTTCTCCCCGAAGTGGTCCCTATTTATCTACTTGCAATTTCTTGCCTTCAAACTGCTAGGTTTGCAGGAGCTGGGACAAAGACAGGAGCTCATTAAGCTGTTGCTGCCACAACTTCAATAGAGGCGGCAATAAAATGGCACGGTGGTTTGTTTGTTTGTTTTGGTTTTTTTTTTTTGCTGTCTTCCTTAGCCACCAAGCTACTACTGCTGTGCCACCTGATGGTCAGTTTAATAGAAGTGCAGCTCTACTGCAAGAAAAAGTGCATTTTTTTCTTCTTCAAACCCCCTTGGTCTGAAAAGCGGGAATTTTAAATGATTTTTTTTTGTTTTGGAACCAGGCCGGGACAGGTTCAACCTGTTAAATTCCCGGTTTTTCATTACATATGGCATCCCTAACTGGAAACCAAACTCTTTGAGGAAAGGAACTGGGCATGCTTTTCCTTGAGGAACGGAAACTGAGAGGAGATGTGATAGCACTTTTTAAATACTTGAAAGATAGTCATAAAAAGGAAGGGCAAGATCTGTTCTCTATCATCCCAGAGCGCAGGACACATAATAAAGGGCTAAAACTATAGGAAGCAAGATACAGGGTCAAAATCAGAACCAACTCATTAACTGAGAGAGCAGTACAACAATGGAACCAGTTACCTAGGGACAATGGTGGGCTCAAAAAAAATTACTACCACACTGTGGGTGTGGTATGGTGGGCGTAGCCAGGGGAAAGCTCTGCTTTGCACCCAAATTAGGGCTACTTTATTTCAAAATTTGGATGGGCGGGACCAGCCAGAATTTCTGCTACCGGTTCTGGCAAACTGGTGCAAACCTGCTGATGCCCACCACTGCCTAGGAAGGTGGTGGGTG
Organism: Bradypodion pumilum; assembly: GCA_035047305.1. Lineage (NCBI taxonomy): Eukaryota > Metazoa > Chordata > Lepidosauria > Squamata > Chamaeleonidae > Bradypodion > Bradypodion pumilum. The sequence goes on from JAWDJD010000004.1 coordinate 300,111,124, forward strand.
CTCCAACAATGGAGACATTCAAGAGAAAGTTGGATAACCATGTCAGATCTGCTTTGATTTGGATTCTTGCATTTAGCAAAGCATTGGATTCATTGGCCTCATAGGCCTCTTTCAACTCAGTTATTCTATGATTCTATGTCTGGTCTTGGATGGGGCAGTTCTGCCCCAGACAGACCCGGTGCGCAACTTGGGGGTCCTCTTGGACTCACAGCTGCTGCTTGAAGAGCAGGTGGCGGCCGTGGCCAGGAGGGCTTTTGCTCAACTCAGAGTAATCCGCCAGTTGCACCCACTCCTGGACTGGGACTCCTTACTCATGGTCACTCATGCTCTGGTCACCTCCAGACTAGATTATTGCAATGCACTCTACATGGGGCTGCCCTTGATGACCATTCGGAGGCTACAGCTGGTGCGGAATGAGGCTGCCCAGGTGGTGATGGGGTGTGGGCATTATTCCCGTGCCTCCCCACTACTCCGGGAGCTGCACTGGTTACCAGTTTGCCTCTGGGTGCAATTCAAGGTTCTGGTTTTGACCTTTAAAGCCCTATATGTCAGTGGGCCAGGTTACCTGAGAGACCGCATCATCCCGAGTGTCTGCCTGTCCAATCAGAGTGGACCGGAGGGGCTCCCTAGTTGTGCCTTCAGCTAGTGGGGCTCACCTTTCTAGCACACAAAGAAGGGCCTTCTCTGTGTCCGCTCCAACCCGATGGAACCTCCTGCCAACAAAATTAAGGCTACAGACAGAATTGCTGCCTTTCAGGAAAGGTTTGAAGACCTGGCTGGTGGGGCAGGTGTGGGGCCCTAATGGGAATACAGCCCCCACATGTTGGCTCATCTCCAGCTAGAGTCTAGTTGGTGCCCTCCTTCTGTTTTTCTGTATTCCTCCCTTCCCTTTTAGTTTTAAATGGGGTGGGAGTAAGAGGGTGGATAGATGGGTGGATAACAGGGTTTTTAACCTGTTTTTATACGTTTTTTAATTGTTGTACGCCGCCCTGAGTTGGGTTTTTACCTGAGTGGGCGGCATAAAAATTGAAATAAATAAATACATAAATAAATAATGTCCATAATTTTAAATTGTGAAAGACTCTTGTGCAACACTCTGAGATTTAAAAAGTCTTTTTAGCATAATGAGCAACATTCTGTTGTTACTTTTTCTCAATATCAGTGAAGCCAAAATATAGCTTGGGCATTTTAAAGTCCCTTGCATATTTTAAGCAATTTTCTTTCTTGTTTTAGAAGTATTGCCTCCCTAAGGAACCTCAAGTCTACAGGTAATATATTGAGTAATTGAGGAAAGGGGTTGAATGACAAATAAAACAAATCCTTTTAAAAAGTTAAATATCTAGGGCTAGGCACTGAATCAGACTTGTTGGTCAGTTATGTGTATATGAAGAATAAATATTGATCTTTTTGAGACAGTGTTGTAAGAATTATAGATTTGTAATGAAGTAGCATCTCTCCACTGTACAGCAAGAATCATTCTTCAGCTACCGGTCTTTCAATGTAGCTAGAATTTTTATGTATGATAGTTTCCCTATCATTATGTAAATATATATATATATATTTAACCAAATATTCAGCTTCCAAACCAACAAAAGGTCTTGGTAAAATGAGAAGTGGAATCTTAAAAGAAGAATATATATATATGTTCCATACCATGCAAAGACATTACACATAATAGTTGCATATATTCATTTCAAAAGGTTCTATACAAAACAGTTGCACAGGGGACTGTGCTCGGAGATATTAAATCTGTCCTTTGTTAGCATCTACTTCAAAAAATGCAAAATAAAGTGTCCCTCTGAACAAGACAAAACGTGCATATATTGCTGCTCAACATTGTTCAAATCATAGAATTTATTCACTGGAAACAGATATTAGAAATAAACAATAGTCTGTTGCTTATTACTACTAAAAACGATGACAACAAAAAATAAGAAAATATTTTATTACAGCTCTGTGTGCAATATTGGTATCCTAGAATACTTTAGAATAGATGTATACATTTTCATACCCAATTTTTAAAAATGGTTCATCCGGAGGAATTTGCAAGCTATAGGTTAATCTAGATATATGTCAGTGTAAATTAAGAACATTCCATTCAGTTTCCACCACCACCACCCCACAAGTACTCCATGATCTTTCGTACCTTTTCTCTCTCAAGCCCACATAGATCTATCATTTTGCACTGTCTTCTCAAAACGCAGTCAAAATAACAAGTCTTTTAAAATATAGTAAAATACACATTCAACAAAAGTATCTGCTTAGAAATAGGTAATCTTCTCCACTTGAGGTATGTATTTCATTGCAGCAGAACTTTAATAGACATCAACTAATCATGTTTAAAGGCTAGCTCTTTATAATTGCCCTCTACTCATAAACTGCTCTTTTCACTGACCTTAATATATATAGTAAAAATAACCAGCCTCTGCATATAAATGGATATCCACACAAATTTTTCCCAGTCTGGATATTTAGGGCGGCTCTAGTTGGCCCAGACATAGCTATCGTTTTGCCAATTGAAAGATGCCACTAGTACATTTCTTTTGATCTATGCCATCTAGAACTATAGGTAAAATTGGTAACCCTAAAATAGTGATTTGGATATTTCAAAATCTTCCTGTAATCTTTCTTTCAGTTTAATCTGTTTAAAGCTAAGGTTGCATAAAGAAGCTAGAATATGAGAAATCACTTCTCTTGGATGTATAGTTTATAGTTTTGTATTTATTGGATGCATTCATGGACTCCCTTAGGATGTGAAATGTATGGAAATATATGTGCATTACTAAAGAAAGGCCAAATGTATTCTCTCCCCACATCATACTCTTCTTTGGAAGCAGAGGTTTTTAATTCAGCAGAGAACTAGAATGAGATGGAGCCAATTTCCTGGTCTATATGTGTGACAAATGCTAAAAGTAGCACAAGATTAACAAATTAGTTGAAGTGTAGATTATAAAAGACTCTTCAAAACTTTGTCTCATTGAATAAAGATACATGCTTTATTTGAAATGAAGCTTTCTTTACAGATGCATAAGATGTGAGGATCTTGCATCTTACAGTCGTTTAAAACACTGCAGGTATGTGGAACAATAAAACATAATAAAAAACTGCTCTGCCAAAATGTCTGGTAAAAATTATAAAGGTTTTGTAATTCTGTTTAACGTTGTACACTCATATTATTAGCATTTGATGCTTATTGTATTTCTGGTGGTATTAATAAGAAAAACTATATAATTATACTGTGTACTTTGGCAAAACATTGGCTACTGATGAAAATATTTATTCTTACAGCCTGCCTGTATAGACATGTGTGTTGGTGAAGGTGTTGCAGGAAGAAATCATACACATATACAAGCATACATAGAAAGAGTACAGGCACACATGTCTTTATTTTTTTTTTAAATTCTTAATAGTGTCTCCAAATAAAAGGTATAGAACTTGACCTTTGTACCTAACACAGTAATCACCTACTTGATGTAATCAAGATCTAACACCAAACAATTAAACCATCTATGAGAACAGAACAATTCACATTACAATTTTGTTTAAAATACCTACACTCGATAATCATCATATATGCACAAATTAATTGTCTCTTTATATATTGGCATTTTACAAATCCAAGTTTTAAAGAGGCTAATAACTTAGATCAGGAAGCTTTTTCACCATATGCTATGGGATTACCTCATCATTTCAGCTTTTAGAACCATAGCATTGGCCACCTGTTTTGCTTTTACCTAAATTACATCAAAATAATAGCATTCTTTACTACACACATTCCTACTTTCTAAATCCTAACATGATACTTATGTTTAAAATTCAAGTGGAGCCATAGGCAAGGTATATATCTCAGTCGCCCAATCTCCTCTTTACATATCTGTTCATGCTGACAGACTATGTCATAATACATCAACAGAAAGATCAGCACAGAGGAACAAAAATGCATCACCTGACAGCAAGAGGAAAACTGATTTCAACTATTAAATTAGTAGAAATTTACCATTAGTTCAGTACCAACAAAAACACTAGGGTTAAAAGAGTTCATTGTGTTATGACTCTGCATGAGAATCCATTGTATCAGTTTGAAATAATATTTACATATAAACATGTTAACGGCTGAGAGCCAAGGATCAACACAGACAATATAGTCAACTTTCAACTCTGTCTCTACCATGGTTGCAAACATTCTTTTTCCTCTAAAGAAATTTGGGTGGGGGCTTTTACTTCACAGAGTACTTGCATGATATTCTTTCATTTTACTAATTAAGAAGACTCTGAATCTTGAGGTTCTTTGAATTTGGGAATTCATTTATAGCTTAGGCACAGTCTAAATAGAAACATATACAGAAGATGCCCATCCTGCTTCCTCATTGGCAGAAATTAAAATGTTAATATGCTATCCCAAGTCTTGGTGTTTCAACAGGAATTTAACAATAAATAATATCTTTTGCAGCCCAGCCCAGGTCAGCAACTGCCACTTATGCATTAATTCTGCCTCTGTTTGAAGTCTCCAACATATGCGCTTTTCTTTTGTCTGCTATCCTAGAGTTGTATTATTCCCAAATATTGACACCATCTACTTTTATCAGTACTAACTGCTCTGAAGCTACCTAGTCTCATGCTCAGCTCTATTTCTTTCTATTGATTATCTTCCTCACTCCAGCAGGTACCTAGCCAGAGATGTTGTCCTGAGAAACAGCTTCCAATGACTTTATACGCACAATTTACACGAAATTGTTTAAAGAAGATATTAGCCTCAATACAAATCAGTGAACCTCATTTAGTCAATATTGCACAATTCAGCTGTTGGCACCCTGTCACATGTTAGTCTTTAAAGTCAACTACCATACACGATCTGCACGTTAGCCATAGTATTTAGTTTCATATCAAAATGGGCTGAGGTTTTGTTTTGTTTCTTTACTCAACTTTTGGTTTAAATCTCTTCTGTGTCCTTTTTACATCACTTCGCTGAGCCATATGATAGTAATATAATTTTAAGTATAAAAACCTGAGATTAAATGCTTGGTTTTTGACAGTGTCCTTAAATATAATAAATTCAAAGGGAAATACTGTTAGGTTAAAATGGAGTGTTTTTCATTAAGTCCAATCAAATGGTAGACAACAAAGGATCTTTTATTTGAGAATATGAAGTGAAAATGAAAACCAGAAAACCTTTACTAAGGAATGGTCCAGCTAAATTATGTTGTAAGGAGCTCTCCAGAGTGAACCTTGTTGTTTCGCTAAAAGTGAATTAAAGTAAGATCCATTATAGAGAGAATACTATACCGAGAGGCAAACCTTAGTGTTTCGTGGAAATGAATGTAAGGTCCAAATTCATTCCCTGTGGTGATGGGAATGGGAAACATAAAGGTTATATATGAAAATAAATACTGCAGCATCCATTTTAATAAGGATGAGGGTTGGAGATACATATACAGAACTCATGTTTGTCCCCCAAACAGTATTATATTATTGTAAGCATGGATTCATTTCAAACTGATTCCTTACTTTCTTTTTCAAACTACAATATATTAACATACTATTTGACAAAATACTGCTGTAATTTATCTAAAAATAATTTTCCTCATGCAATGAAATTATATACTGTTTTAACATATGTGTAATACTTAAACATACATTCATTTGAGTAGAAAAAGGTATGCTAATAGCTTACGTTTACTGACATATACATCTGAAAATAAATGATAGACTACTACTTTTATGGTTTTAAAATAATGTAGAGAGCCTACAGATTTCCAGTTTATCTTTTTTTTTCTCCAAAAGAAAAAAACATTGTGCACAGATGTGAAAACTGATCACTTGATAAATTTCAAGGCAGGATGAGGAGCTTGGGAATCTGGACAACAACAAAAAAAATAAACTTTTTTTGAGGATACATATAAACTGTAATTTAAATATTAATTTTAAATAAACTACTGCAATAATCTTACATTCTATTATTGACACAGTAACAAGTATAACAATTCCAGGGCATATATGTTGAAGTGCAGACACACAACTGTTTGTTTAAATACACAATACATATTTTACAAGGTTTTTTCTGTTTAACCTTCTAAAGAGCTCACAAAGAAGATATGGTATATGGTTTTTAGACCCCAAAGACATGTTGAAGGATGACCAGCCTATTGTTCTCCCCTTATCACTTTCTAACACTCATAAAACAGCCCTCAGTAAGAGAGAGGTAGTCACAAATGAAAGAGAAATGATGAAATAACAGCAGATTTAAAAGAATACAGGTACAGTATAGGGCATTGATGGTGAACCTTGGCACTCCAGGTGTTCTTGGACTTAAATTGCACTGGTTACCAGTTTGCCTCCGTTTGCAATTCAAGGTGCTGGTTTTGACCTTTAAAGCCCTATATGGTAGTGGGCAAGGTTACCTCAGAGACCGCATCGCCCTAAGGACATCTGTCCATCCAACCAGAGCGGACCGGAGGGGCTCCCTAATAGTGCCATCAGCCAGGGGGGGGCTCGCCTCTCTGGCATGGAGGAGGGCCTTCTCCGTGTCTGCACCGGCCCTTTGGAACCTCCTGCCAGTAGAATTGTGCCTATAGACGGAGTTGCTGCCCTTCAGGAAACAACTGAAAACCTGGCTGGTGGGCCAAGTTTGGGGTGCAGGTGGAGGGGTGGCTTCTGTGGGGTGGTTGGTATAGGGGAGCATGCCTTCCCCCACGGCTCCTCTGGTCCCTGTACCCCTCTTTTTTAGGGGTGGGTTCTTAACTTGGTTTTATCTGTTTTTATCTATGATTGTGAACCGCCCTGAGTCGGCTTTGGCTGATTGGGTGGTATAGAAATTTAACAAAATAAAAATAAATAAATAAAATAAGCCCGTGTGAGCACTCCTGCTGATCAGGGATTCTGGGAATTAAAGTCCAAGAACACCTGGAGTGCCAAGATTCAACCTCACTTGTATAGGGGCTTCTTATGTTTGTAGTTCCTACTGCTATGCATGTGTCTGTTCTTTAAAAGAGCTGAGGACCATTTTCTATAAATTGAAAATATGGGTATTGTAAATATTGAACTGGAAGAAAAAGCTTTTCAAATACTGTTCAGTCCTTCATGAAGTAGCTTTGACTATTTTATTTTATTGGAGGAGTATAGTATATCCTTCAATTGCTTATTTATATATGCTTTTGTCAATTATTATTGCAACAACAATTTCATTTGTTGTTCAAGTAAAACAACAGCAAAAGAAACAAATACAGTAAGGCACAATGCAGTCATAATTAATGTCATTTTTTAAAAAACGTTCACAGATTTCAACCAAAGAAGTAAGCAGAAGCTCAGCATATCTCTCATTCAATGGTACTCAGAACTATTTAACTGTCTGGATTATTCTCATAGTAATGTCAATCAATCATATGACACTGCATTTTTAAAAACCATATATCAGCAGATGGTGGTCCTTAATAAAAAAATAACATATATCCGCCTAAATCTTTATGTAAGATTATATTTTTCTTTCATTACTAAAAATATCTATCAATATTATCTTGCTTGTTTTTATTACAAGATGGTACAATACGGACAAGATCAAGTTATAGCATGCTGCAGTTAAACTTTATCCATGCTATACATTAACAATAGAAGCTGGAATCTGGAGCAATTTAATACTATTTGATGAAAGAAAGAAGTACTGTTTCTAAAAATAATTTTTTTTAATTTAATTCCATTTTATTTGTTAAAAACTCATATAATCACCATTAAATAAAATGTTGCTTAAGGAGGAATGCATAAAAGTGATTTTAAAAAAACTTGTTCAACATTATTTATGATTAAAATAAGGATAAGTTGACCTATTTTGCTTGTTTACTGTTAGATTTGCAATATATATGTTTGAGGGAGGAATTGCTTAAATTGCAGGCAATTTCCTTAGCAAATTCTTCATTATCACAATAGTGTTGTTTATTAGCAGACCACTCTTAGCTTTCTTAGCATATTGGGGTTTGTGTTGTTGTTAATGCTTACAAATCTAATATCAGTTATGTGTATCTATGATTCAGACATGTGCCAGTCAGTATTAGTGTGTTAATTTTCCACAAGAAAATAGAAAAGAAACTCAAAAGCTTTCCTCTTAATATGGGCACCAGATAGCCATATTAAATATCATTTATATCCTCAAGGTAAGCATCAACTGAGAAAAACATCATACTGTTTATGATATATCTTAAGCCAAATTAGGTATAAAACAGTCTAAATAGTTTCCTGCTCTCTTTAATCAGTCTCCATAGATGTTCATACAGTGAACTGAATAGGGTGAAGCTATTAAAGGAACTGTAATTGCCTTCCTAAAGTAATAATATATCTGGTACAAATGTCAATATAACCCTCAAGAATTCACAGGTTCTGTGCCAAATAGAGTGACTCATTTTTACAACATGATCCTAATCTTGTTTACTTGAAAGCAAGTCTCACTGATTTCAATGACACTTCCACATAAGTACATTTAGGATTATATCCCTGGGATATTATGTTTGCATAAAGCCTTTCCCATAGTTGCATATAGAATATTACATTTATTGTGTATCCATTAATAAATGTGTGAATAGATGAAAGTATTTGCTAGCTATGGGTGGTTTTTTGCCCCAGAGAATAAAACATTCCAACAGCCAAATCTGATTCACGTTTACATGGGCATAAATTTCACTGTGGTCAAGGGGGCTTATTCCTAGGCTAGTGATTGCAATCAGTGAATATGGTAGCCTCCTAGAATATAGTACTCTGCTAGTTTCAGATCTGCAAATTAAAGCAGACTGTATTGTTCTGCTGTATAAAACATCTATGACTCTGCTGCAGAAAGATAGTAAAGTTAGTATAAATATTTTTAAATCTATTTCTGCCTTACTTTTAGTATAAACACAGAATGCCATAATCTACTGTTAATCACAAAAGGTTTGTGCAATTTTCTGTAATTTACTGCATCTAACTGACAAGGTGCCAGGCATGTCTTTGTTGTGTATCTGGTCATGCATTTAACTTGACAATTAAAATAAACTTGGCATCTGATCATGCAAATGTTGCATACCTTATGCAAAAAACAATAAGAGTCCGGCCATTTTTGTGTATACCAAAAAGCCAAATCATGTGTGTATACATGAAACAGTAAGAGTCCGGCCATTTTTGTGAATACCAGAAAGCCAAATCATGTGTGAAGAATGTAAATGTGTTTTTTTCTAATTGCTAGGTCATGTACACAGATTCAACTGGCCAAAATACTCTCTAGTTGAGGTTTAATTCACAACGCTGGCTCTTCGGCTTAGAAACAGAGATGAGCACTGCACCCTAGAGTCGGATACGACTGGCTTTCGAGCAAGGGAAACCTATTTCTCCAGGAAGAAGAACCAACCTGTATAGTCATGGGCAAGCTGTAAAATCCTAAGAGGCCCCCAGAAGAACAGAATGGAAAATCACTTTTGAGTATTCTCTACCTAGAACAGTGATGGCGAACTTTGCATATGTGCAGTAAATCCATTCATGAGGATTCACAAGGACTTGGGCTTCTGGGAGTTGAAGTCCAAGAACAGCTGGAGTGCCAAGGTTTGCCATCACGGACCTAGAATGATGAAAATGATAATGATAATGCTGTTCCTAGATCACTATTTGTTAGGCTACTATCAAATTAAAAGTTAAAGAGTTGCATGAAGAACTGAGGTAGCTGAAAATGCTGAAACCATGGACTTTGAAATGAACAGTCCATTCTAGTTCTAACAATTAACTATTCTTAAACAGACAGTGGAAAACTGATTCTACAAAGCTGTACACAAGTTTGCAGAATTCATGCCAAATTCTGCTTTTTTCCACTAATTGGGGTACAGGTAGGAAAATCTGAAATGCTGACATTTGTGAAGTAATTCTGATGACTAAAAGGAAATATTTTTAGAATTTAGTTTTGTGAGTTACACCAAATATAAAAGGGATGCACACTACTATTTTTTTTCACATGGTCTTGACAACTATCACATGATAGATGTCATTTGAAATATGCACCATGTGTTGAAAAAAAAAAAGCAAACTCAATGTTAGGGATCATTAGGAAGGGTATAGAAAATAAGTCAGCGAGTGTCATTTTGCCTCTTTATAAATCTATGGTGAGGCCCCATCTGGAATACTGTGTACAGTTCTGGTCGCCATACCTCCAGAAGGATATTATGGAGTTGGAGAAAGTACAGAGGAGGGCAACCAGAATGATTAGGGGACTGGAACACCTTCCTTACCATCTGAGGCTGCAACGGTTGGGCCTTTTCACTCTTGAACGACGGCGTCTAAGAGGTGACCTGATTGAAGTTTATAAAATCATGCACGGTGTGGACAAAGTGGATAAGGAAAAACTGTTTTCCCTATCGCACAACACTAGAACTAGGGGACACTCCATGAAACTTTTGGGTACTAGTTCTCAAACAAATAAGAGAAAGTACTTTTTCACCCAGAGGATTACTGGTCTATGGAACTCCCTGCCAGAAGAAGTGGTGACAGCTGTCAGTCTTGACAGCTTTAAGAAAGGATTAGACAAGTTCATGGAGGACAAGGCTATCAATGGCTATAATTATGGCTACCTAAGGACAACCTCCGGGTTGGAGAGATAGGCAGGATATCTCTCAATGCCATTTCCAGGGAATCCTAAGCAGGTGAAGGCATCTCCTTGGGAATACCCTGAAGGAAATGGTGAGCCACTGTGTGAGACAGAATGCTGGACTGGATGGGCTGTGGCCTGTTCCAGCAAGGCTGTTCTTATGTTCTTATGACTCTCTGTGACAGCTATTTCAATAGGCTCAAATTGTACCTATCCCGCATTATCACAGGAGCTACCACCTTTGGTTCTGGATGGGGCATCACAGACTGCGTAACTTGGGGGTCCTCCTGGACTCGCGACTACTGCTCAAGGAGCAGGTGGCAGTCATGGCCAGGAGGGCTTTTGCACAACTTCATGTTATTTACCAATTACGCCCGCTTCTTGACCGGGACTCCTTGCTAATGGTCACTCATGCTCTGGTCACCTCCAGATTGGAATACTGCAATGAGCTTTACATGGGGCTGCCCTTGACAACCATTCGGAGGTTGCAGCTGGTCCAGAATATGGCGGCCCGGGTGGTGATGGGATGTGGGCGCTATGCTCACACCTCTCTGCTGCTCTGGGAGCTGCACTGGTTACCAGTGTGCCTCCGGGTGCAATTCAAGGTGCTAGTTTTGACCTTTAAATCCCTATCCGGATGCCTGGAGGCCGTTGGGGTCTGGATGGGGGCAAATGGGCTTCGGCTGAATCCCAGCAAGACAGAGTAGCTATGGATAAGGGGCCCCGTGTTATCCAGGGAGCTACCATCTTTGGTACTGGATGGGGCTGTTTTGCCCCAGACAGACCCAGTGTGCAATCTGGGGGTCCTTTTGGACTCATGGCTGCTGCTAGAAGAACAGGTAGCAGCTGTGGCCAGAAGGGCTTTTGCCCAACTTTGGGTGATTCGCCAGATGTGCACGCTTCTGGATCAGGACTCCTTGCTTATGGTCACTCACGCTCTGGTCACTTCCCGACTAGATTACTGTAATGTGCTCTACATGGGGGTGCCCTTGACGACCATTCGGAGGTTGCAGCTGGTCCAGAATATGGCGGCCCGGGTGGTGATGGGATGTGGGCGCTATGCTCACACCTCTCTGCTGCTCTGGGAGCTGCACTGGTTACCAGTGTGCCTTCGGGTGCAATTCAAGGTGCTAGTTTTGACCTTTAAATCCCTATCCGGATGCCTGGAGGCCGTTGGGGTCTGGATGGGGGCAAATGGGCTTCGGCTGAATCCCAGCAAGACAGAGTAGCTATGGATAAGGGGCCCCGTGTTATCCAGGGAGCTACCATCTTTGGTACTGGATGGGGCTGTTTTGCCCCAGACAGACCCAGTGTGCAATCTGGGGGTCCTTCTGGACTCGTGGCTGCTGCTAGAAGAACAGGTAGCAGCTGTGGCCAGAAGGGCTTTTGCCCAACTTCGGGTGATTCGCCAGATGTGCACGCTTCTGGATCGGGACTCCATGCTTATGGTCACTCATGCTCTGGTCACTTCCCGACTAGATTACTGTAATGTGCTCTACATGGGGCTGCCCTTGACGACCATTCGGAGGCTGCAGCTGGTCCAGAATGCGGCAGCCCAGGTGGTGATGGGGTGCAGACGATATGCCCACGCCTCACCGCTACTTCGGGAGTTGCACTGGTTACCAGTTTGTCTCCGGGTGCAATTCAAGGTGCTGGTTTTGACCTTTAAAGCCCTATATGGCAGTGGGCCAGGATACCTTAGAGACCGCATCGTCCCAAGAGTGTCTGCCCGTCCAACCAGAGTGGACCGGAGGGGCTCTCTGATGGTGCCATCAACTAGGGGTGCACATCTATCCAGCACCCGAAGGAGGGCCTTCTCCGTGTCCGCACCAACCCTCTGGAACCTCCTGCCAACAGAACTAAGACTTGAAAGAGAATTGCTGCCCTTCAGGAAAGGATTGAAGACCTGGCTGGCGGGGCAGGTGTGGGGCCCTAATGGGAACACGGGCCCTGCCTGCTGGCTTATATAAACAACTAAGAACTCTCTCTTCTTTTTAAAGTGGGTGGGTCTTTTAAAGTGGGTGGGATATGGGTTTTTAAAGTGTTTTTATCTGTTTTAGAACTTGTTGTAATGCCGCCCTGAGTCGGGTTCTACCTGAATGGGCGGCATATATAAATATGACTAATAAATAATAAATAAATAAATAAATACATGGCAGTGGACCAGGATACTTAAGGGACCGCGTCACTCCAAGGTACTCTACCCATCCTATGAGGGCAGACCGGAGAGGCTCTGTGGTGGTCCCTCCCACGAGAGAAGCACACCTGACTGGGATCAGAAGAAGAGCCTTTTCGGTGTCTGCCCCGGCCTTGTGGAAACTCTTACCACCGGAATTGCGCCTCCAGACAGAGCTGTTCCCCTTTAGGAAGGTGCTAAATACCTGGCTGTGCCAGCGGGTGTGGGGCCTAGCAGGCGTGACGGCCCAGTCCCGCTGGCTGGTATAATAGCCTTGGTATATAACTGACTTGTCTGTTTATACTCTTCCCCCTTCTCCTTTTTATCTCTTTTATCTCTTTGTGATCTCTTTTCAAGTTGTGTTTTGTATTTTTCTTAAGGGGTTAGGGAGGGTATTGGAGGGTTTAGTTGTTTTTAAGATTATGCATGTTTTAAACTCTTGTTGCAGTTACGGTTGCCATATGTACCAAAAAAAACGGGATTGTCCCAGATTCAAGGTCAGAAAAATTGTTCTGGCCAGTTCAATAAAAATCATGTTAAAATCCCGGATTTTGAAAACTTACTGATTGTGTATTATAACAACACCATTAAAATTTGAACTCTCGCCATCAAAAGAGCGATTTCCCACCACACTGGAGTTGAGGATACCTGGAGACAAATCTTAATGTCCTCGCCTCCCACCACTGCCCAATAAGTGTGACCAGTGTGTTTCCTGGAACTCAGGACGTTAAGAATTGACTGTGAGGTGACTTCTCAGAAGAACAACAGATCAACTTACAGTAAGAATTAACTGTTGTAAATAAATTCATTTATGTATTGATATATTTAATGTGAACATGTTTTATAGCTGTCAAAAAAGGCTGTTTAAAAAAGGCTATTTTGTAGATAACCCACCCATTTTTGTCAAGTATACTTCTGTCCCAGTTTTGTGGGAGAGAATTATGGCAACTCTAGTTGTAGGCCGCCTTGGGTCATCCAAGGATGAGGAAGGTGGGATAGAAATGATGTAAAAAATAGAAATAAAATAAAAATCAACAGCATAAAAGCCTGTGTGAATGGGCTTAGAATTTCAATCCAACCAAAACCAACTCTAGTCAAGGAAATGTTTAAGAATATAAATATTGATGTTAGTGTTGTTCAAGAAGAATTTTTTAAATGGTTGAATAAATACTGATGCTACCCTCGCAGTTCTTACTCTATCTGTTTAAAGAAAGAAATATCATTTTAGATAGAAGTCATGAAAAAACAAAAACACTCCTAGGGTTTTTACACATATACTTTCCATGCTACAGTTTTCTCTTCAAAAGTGAAGGAAGAAAATGAGTTAAGGCTGCATATGTGTATGAACTCCAATATAAACACTGGGGCTCATGTTCACTGAATTGGGATAATTAACATCAGTAGAGCTATATGAGGTACACAGTGTAGTTCAGTGACTATTAGATTACAACTCCCCAAATCCCTGAGCTAGTGAGACCAATATGCATAATGGCTGGGGGATTCTGGAAGGTGTAGTCCAAATCTGTAATTTTTCTGATTTCTAAGTTCTGTGACATTTGCAGTGACATTATCATGATCTAAAATGGCACAAATTCAGATTGATACTTTAAATGTTGAAATACAAATTCATTGGAAAAGTACGCATTATATTCTCAAAAAAATGTTTAAATGAAGTATAGTAATATTTAAATGAAATATAGTAATATCTATGTCTCTCAATATATTTATTTATTTACATTTATACCCCGCCCTTCTGGTACAAGCACTACTCAGGGCGGCTGTAAAGCTATTACTCCACTTTGGATTCTTAGAAACCCGCACCTGATATTTATAGAACAGTTGGTTAAATTGTGAAAGTAACAGTTCAAGTGAAGAGACTATTATTTCTTAGATTAAAAAGATTGTATGTGGGAATGCTAGACACTGATAGTCTAATGGCCAGGTACTTCATCAAACAAACAATAAAATTAACTTTTTCAATGAAGCTACACTGGATTATGCCAGATAATTCTTGCAGAACCTTATTAGTAAGCATCTTAGAAATGATAGCAATTTATTTGACATATAGCTAGCTAGCTAGATAATATATTTTAGTTAAAAATATTTCAACCTTGCCAGTCCCTATCTCCAAAACACAAAGTTAGACCTTAACACTGTTCTTGGTACTAGATCTAGCTATATACTTCCATTACAAATTTGTGTGTATCACAATTTCAACAGAATGCACATATGGGCGGTGGCTTTATGTATTAACTAGTGAAACACTGGTAACAATATAAATATACAAATGCTTCATTAAAAACCAAGCAGAACTGAATCTTAAGATGTGAGCTTTTGTGACATTTATAACTGTGTGCACAAACAAAAAAAGGTTGCATGTTAAATAACATGAAGAATATTCCACTTTTCTATAGTAATTCTATTTGCATAGTTGGTTTTTAAACATTTCTTCAAAATCTGGACACCACAATCTACTTAACACTGTCAGGCCAGTAGCAAAAAAAGAAGATAAAAAAACGTTGTGGCAACATAAAGACTACCTGTTATATATTGTAAGCTTTTGTGGATCAAGTCCACTTCCTCAGACCTTGATCTATGAATGCTCACATTAAAAAATAGCGGTTAGATTTTAAGATGCCACAATGTTTTGGAGGTTTTTTTTTTACTTTGGTTTCGTATCTGATATATCTGCACAGACTAACACAGCTACCACTTGGAAATCTACTTATCATTGTAATATATAAAAAATAAAAGTTGTTTTGCAAAAAAAAAAATCTGACCTGACAATATGATGATGATGATAAGTTACTTGCATTGCTACCTCACCTTTTCTCCGGTGAACTCAAGGCAGAATACATGGCTTTTCTCCCCTCCACTTTATCCTCAAAACAACCCTGTGATGTAGCTGGTCCAAGGTTAAGAAACGAAATTCATGGTGGAGCCAGAATTTGAACTCATGTCTCCTGAATACTTTAACATTAGTCAGTTACTAGCAACTACTGCAGTAGTCATAAATGAAAACTATTTTGTCATTAGCAGGATACTATTGTGATATGTGCAAATGCAAATATTTAATTCACCAATATTCATGTTCTATTGCTTTCCTTAGAAACTTATTTCATGTTAGTGCATGTTGCATGGGAACAAAACTTGTTAATCTAAACTCTAATTATAAACAGTTGCATTAGCATATATGACAAATCAGTTTGGATCTGTTATTATTTTGGATTATAACTCCATAAATCCCTGAGTTAATATGACTAGTGCACATGGAGGCTGGGGGATTCTGGGAGATGCAGTCCAAAACTGTAATTTTTTCCCCGTAAGCTCTGTGACAACTGCAGTGACATACTAATAAAATAAAATGTTTGTAAAAGCTGGTTTTCCCTTCTTCAGTACCATTTACTTGTATCACTATATTCTACTATCTGCATGATTTTTTAAAATTATACTTGCATACTTTTGGGTATCATATCACTGATTCTTGCTTTCAGCAAGTTCTGATTATGTGGAGATCTGTATCAGTTTTACTCTGTGAGGTAAATCTAGTTCCCTCAGAACAGATAGTTGAAATAAATGATTCCGTTTTATACAGTACTACTCTAGTCCTGTCTTAACATCATACCATAAGCATTTATCAGCAGATAAACAAAGTTTTAAGATTATGAAATTGTACTAGTAATCATACATATATCCTATGAATTTATTCAGAAGATTGTGACAGCGATGGACATGAAACAATCAGCATATATAAAGTAGCAAGACAAAAATAGGTTCCTACTCTGAAGAACTTATGATTTAAAATATGAAGTGAAGGAAACAGAAGAAAGATTATGCCATCCACTGAAGAACTTAGCTATAATCAAGCTCATTATATCAAATAAAACTTTCTATTTTCAAAGTGTTATAAGACTCTTCATTGGTTTATTGCAACAAACTACTGTAATTTGGCAATCTGTGTATCGAGAAAAGAATAAGTGAAGTTTAAATACATAAAAATAAGTATTCAGTTCATGTATATTAATTATGATGAGTCCACAGAGGTTAAAGACTGAGAGTTCTGCCAAGCATTATGTGGATTCAAAAGGTGTAGCCTTGGGTAGTGAAGTCCACAGGGTAGGGCGGTGGTTCCCCAAATGGATTAAATCCCACTCGAATCCATCTTGATGAAGGGCAGCAGCTTCATCAACACTGGCCTGGGGCTGATGAGGACTTCACATGCCAAAAGGGCTCAGGACCAGAATGCGACTTGCAGAACTGGATCAGTAGTATGGGTGTCAATGCTGTGGTGGTGAAGGCAGATGAAAGGCCACTGCATTATATTCTCAGGACAGTCTTCATGGCTGATCGCCATGATGATCACCTATATTTGGATTTGATGCGGCAGAAGAAGGTGACCCCAAAAGTCATTTCTAGGCATAAAAGGGCAGCAATGGAAATACACAGTTTAAGGGCACAGAATACTTTTATTTGTATGAAGAACAGTACATCTAGTATTCCAAAGATAAAAAACAGGTGTATATTGAGCAAAAAAGGTATAAAGCCACAAAAAAGCTTTGAAAGTAACCTTTTGTTTGTTCACTGTTTTTAGATAATGTGGGAACAGATTGGAAAACAGTGCAAGGATTTAAGGAGGAAGAAAAAATGGAAGGATTTAGTGACATAAGGTGGATATAGATGAGAAAACTGAGGGGGTCATGTATCTTTTTTTAAAAAAAACCAGACATTAGCTATGATAGGGATAGACTGCCCAACTATATGGAAATACTGAAAGGGTTTTTAATTAGTTAGAGGAATTAAAAGACAAGTGAAAAGGTGGAATGGGGATGGTAAAACTGAAATAGAGTTGTTCCTTGTCTCTACAAAAGGTTTGGGCCTAATTATTTTTAAGTATAATTCAACCAACATCTTCTCATGCTTAACTGCACTGAGTGACACTATTTGTGCTACTGAAACTAAGCAGGTTGCTGTCAGTCTAAAAATGACTATAATAAAAGTGACCATGAAGATGGATCTTGTGATTTTGCGTTTCTAATCAGTCATCTGTGAAGAACACTTTTGCTTTGATTCAGCAGACTGGTGACAGCCATGATTGATAGTGCATGAGGATGGGAAAAGGTTATTAACTGTCTTCCTATTAAACTCAATGTATTATCCCTCCAGGTGCATCTCATACTTTAACTTAAAGTACTTACTCATGTAAGGTCAAGAATGAACTCTATAACCACCATATCCATCCTGTTGTTGATGAACAAGTAACTCCTGTTATTAATTTTTTGTAAAGTCATATGTAATAGTTCTTAAATTTTATTCCTTTTGAAAATAAAAAAATATAATTTATACATGTGCAAAAGTGATAACATACTAGAGTCATCACTGCAGCATGTGAGATATATATTCATACAAATGGTACATCAAGCAAGAGGTGCAGAACATCACATATAGACTGCACCGGCTCTGCAGTTAAGAAAAAATTTAAAGAACCAGTCTAGATTTTGAAACGGTACTTCTGATAATTTTGTTAACTTTTATTCCATACAAAATCACATATTATGTTTGTGTTAAAAAATCAGGCATTATTGCATATTTAGAAAGGCCTGATTTTCTAAAGATAAGGAGTATGAGGATTTTCAAACAATGAAATAAGGATTAAAATCCTGTTGTTCAGATGCCTAAACAGCTTTTGAAAGCAAATTATCATAAATTAAGATATCTTGATAGACTTTATTTCTCGAGTTCTGACTCATCTGGGAACAGATAATATCTACAAAGGTTTCTAAACTAAAAGTAATTCTTGTATGAAAATTATTTTTAGTTTATTAGTTTAACATTTCTAATTACTAAACAATACTTTAAACTTAAAATTAATACTACATTCAATTGTAAAGCAAAAGTTCCAAACAATGAAGTCTTTTAAAAGCAACTGCTTTGATAATTTTAATTTCTTACATCAAATTCTGCCATATATTGCAAAAACTTTTATGACATATTTCTTTAAATTGAAAAATAATTTTGTGTACCACTAGACTAAGCATAAAGAATAAACATATACTATGTAGTAATGACATGGTATCATATTGCTTCAGAAGGAATGTTAAACAACATTGAGTAAGATTTTTATTCATGTACAGTACATTGTTTTAACTTCACATGTGAATATGGAACTATATATCTATTTTCTATCTGTAACATTTCTGCTTTCTTCTAACAGCTCTAAAAGTTTTTAGCCACTTGCATGCCAGTATAAATGTTTGTCAAAATTAAATTTCTGTAGTGGATATTAAATTAAAGAAAGCATAAAAGTGGTATAACAATATTGATGAAAGGCTTCTTCGTTACACTCTCAATGTTCCCTTTTCATGTGTGCAAATATCTATACTGTGAATTATTTTAGGGAAAGGAGAAAAGAGTATGCTTCTTTCCTGGATAATATATAATGCAAAATATCTACAAAATTTCAAAGATCACAATTCAATCTAGTATAACAGTTATCAAATAAACAATTGTTTTAGGCATCTAAAAGCATATTTTGAAAGAAAGCAGACAGACATGGTAGGGTATACTGGGAAAACTAATTTAGATTCCAGGCTATTCCTAAGGTTATATTTAGAAAGTTCTTCCACATATGTCCCTTTGATCAGAGGTTTCTTAGAATCCATACGATCATTTTTGCTTTCAAAATCTGTTAGATTAAATTTGATGCCACTACTTTTTATTTTTATAGGTACATTTCACTTATACTGAGAACAACAAAAATTATAACATGAAATCTGGTAAAAATTAACCAATGTTGTCCCACCCCCCTGATTTCAAAGGATAATTTTGGCAATGTCAGGAAAACAACATATAAACCAAATGAATCTGTGGCATCATTCCTCTATTTGTATTTGGAAACTAGAACAGGCTACAAAAAATCAAATGAACAGCACTAACAGAAGCAATCGCATGTTACTGTCAAAGCAAAGACATGATCTCTGACTATCATGATAGAAATGACTTCCAGTGCAATTCACAAACAACTAGGAGTTGCATTATATACAATAGACTAGTTTCTCCCATTGCTGTAGCAACAGAGCAAACAAGCACCAGTGCAGTTTCCAAAATATTGTTTTCGTACTTGTCATTTATTTTAAAACTCTAAGTCTTCATCAATTGTAATCGTCCAAAAAGATAGGTCAGATACATGGGTAGCAAAAGATAAAGTAACCTGATGCAAAAAGCAACAATGTCACTGATGAGTGCCTTGGATTTTGAAGATCAAGTGCAAAAGGGTGTAAAGAGGGTTTATTTCATTAGGAAGAGTGAGATGCTGCTGCTGAAGAATAAGGAATGGCGGTGAAGCATTGTTGTCCTGATTTCCCTAAACCAACCTGCTGCCCTTAAATGCAGTGGCAGAGGCTTTGCCATAAACCTTCCACCCAATTGGTTTTTATATGTACAAATGGGGAAAGGAGAGGAATCTAGTGTTTCAGAATAGGCAGCAATATGGCTTGGAGCACATCTGCCCAAAGAACAATGTAAACAAGAAAGGGAGGACGAAACACCCCAGAAATAGGAACAAAAACTAAGAAATTAATAGATTTAATAAATGGTAAACAAGGATAATGATAATAAAGCACGAACAAGCCAACCAGACAAAAGCTAGTAAACGCACACTATAGATACTAGGCATATACCAAAAAAAGTCCAAAAGGTACAAAGGCAAGTGTGAAGAAAATAGTATGTCCCGAGTATACAGTATATCAAAATGGTGAAGCCTAGTTATGGAGTCCATGAACAAGTCATCACAAAGTAGTGGATGTCTGAAGGGCAAGTTCCGAAGTGACATGTAACAAGTTCATATCATAAATCCAATAGAAGTCCGTGTAAAGAATCATATAAAATTCGCAAAAAGGTACAATATGCAATGAGGACAGCCAGGAGGGTTGTGTCAACGTCTGAAGGAGGAACGTGGTAACAACAAGAACAGGTCAAAGTCAGTATCAAAAGTCCATAAGAAATCCGTGTAAACAATCATGTAACGTACAAGGAAGTACAAAATGCAGTACAAACAGCCAGGAGGGCTATGCAGACGTCACCAAAGAGGAACGCGGTAGAGGCAGAAACAGGTCGATATTCTTCCGGTACAGAATATTTCATACTCTTTGTCAAGATCTGCAAAGGAAACCAAGACCTCAGGTGACAACAGTATAAACAATAATATACAAAAAATGATTTTATACCAAAGACATATACATACAATAACAAGCCAGGAAGCAGTAACAAGTCAAACAGCACCAAATCTAACAAATTCAAAGCATAAAACCAGACTTGGGGAACACATTTCGCGTATTCGAAATAACATTGTTACAGCACCTCTTGTTTCTCATTATGCTGACAAGAAGCACGCTCCCACTGATCTTAAAGTTGCTGTACTAGAATCCTTTTCCCCTCGTCAATTTCATTCCATCAATAAGGAACGTTTTTTGTTACAACGTGAAGCCTTTTACATCAACCGTTTTTCCACTCTCCATCCCACAGGTTTGAATACAGAACAAGATTATTCTGCTTTCCTTTAAGTTTGTATCTCAGTTTTGCCTGCCCCTTTAACAGATTTTTCTCTGTACTCATGATTTTATTGCTCATTTTAGTCATCAATCTCACATGACTCTACCTGGGAACTATATGTAGCTGTTATTTTCTTAGCTTCTTTAACGCTCTCACCCTACATGAGTATTCTTTCTGAGGTGATGTCAGCGCGTTGTTACAGGTACTATTGTTATGCTTTGAATTTGTTAGATTTGGTGCTGTTTGACTTGTTACTGCTTCCTGGCTTGTTATTGTATGTATATGTCTTTGGTATAAAATCATTTTTTGTATATTATTGTTTATACTGTTGTCACCTGAGGTCTTGGTTTCCTTTGCAGATCTTGACAAAGAGTATGAAATATTCTGTAGCGGAAGAATATCGACCTGTTTCTGCCTCTACCACGTTCCTCTTTGGTGACGTCTGCATAGCCCTCCTGGCTGTTTGTACTGCATTTTGTACTTCCTTGTACGTTACATGATTGTTTACACGGATTTCTTATGGACTTTTGATACTGACTTTGACCTGTTCTTGTTGTTACCACGTTCCTCCTTCAGACGTTGACACAACCTCTGTCCTCATTGCATATTGTACCTTTTTGCGAATTTTATATGATTCTTTACACGGACTTCTATTGGATTTATGATATGAACTTGTTACATGTCACTTCGGAACTTGCCCTTCAGACATCCACTACTTTGTGATGACTTGTTCATGGACTCCATAACTGGGCTTCACCATTTTGATATACTGTATACTCGGGACATACTATTTTCTTCACACTTGCCTTTGTACCTTTTGGACTTTTTTTGGTGTATGCCTAGTATCTATAGTGTCTGCGATTACTAGCTTTTGTCTGGTTGGCTTGTTCGTGCTTTATTATCATTATCCTTGTTTACCATTTATTAAATCTATTAATTTCTTAGTTTTTGTTCCTATTTTTGGGGTGTTTCGTCCTCCCTTTCTTGTTTACATTGTACACCCTTGCCATTTTCCCTCCCTCAAAGAACAATGGAAGCAGATTTTGTTGTTGTTGTTGTTCAGTTGCATAGTCGAGTCCAACAGATTTACCGAGCTTTAGCTCCTTTACTGGAACCTTTTCTTACTACTGGACTGTATAGATTGTTGTGTTTTCTTAACAGATTGCATAATCAAACAACTGGTCCCATTAAATTGAAGACTAGCACAGTATTGCTAAACATGTTTATAAAGGACATGACTCATGACAGGACATAGACTCCCTCCTTCAAACCTTGGCATTCCCACTTAAATGAGGAAAGAGAGCAGTAACAATAGCAATTACATGTATATACTGTCCCATAGTGGAGGATAGGGGTGTCTGGTGTGCAGTGGCCCATGGGGTCGCAAAGGGTCAAAATCAACTGTGCGACTGAACAACAACCATCCCATAGTACTTATAGCACTCTCTGGGTGGCTCACAAGGTAATTCGCATTTTACCCCAAACATGCTGGGTACTCATTTTACTGATCTCGGAAGGATGGAAGGCTGAATCAACCTGGAGCCCATCAGGATTGATCGCACAATGTTAGCATTTTTGGTTGCAATATATATATAGGACAACTATTCAACCTGGTGTTAAGGCAATTTTCTATGTGCCTACTTAGTCTATATTTTCAGATAAAAGTATATAAGCTAGCTGAACAGCCCAGTGGTTTAGGTATCTGGCTGTAGAGCTTTCCATACCTGTGAAGTTATGGACAAGCTGCACAGTTCCTGGTGAGAACTGGTAGATCACTTCCGTGTAACTAGAAAACCCTGAAAGGGTTGCCATGTCAGGATTCACTTGATAGCACACAATTATTATTTACGTGTATATTTCATTACAACTTCAAGCAGCTCAAATGCAAATACACTGTTTACATGGTATCTGGCTTGGAGTCACATCCATTATTGGTTTTCTGCTTTTCACATCATTATATGATGATATATAGGTAAGAGGCAATAAAATACCATCATGACAAACAAAAATCTGTTTCTCATTTTAGTTTTTCTCAGAGGTAAATCCCACTGTTTTCAATACTATTTACCCCCTACTAAGATTATAATCTTATATTTTAATTGCCATTGTGCTGTTGGAATAAGAATGTCTGATACGAGGCTAAGAAATCTATGGTAGGCCAATTATTGTTGAACTCCAAGTCCCATCACTGTTGCTAACACAGCCAAAAATAGTGTATGACAAAAGTAGTCTTTCAATAACACCTGGAGTGAAAAGTCCTCCATTCAAGCATTCACAAATTACCCCTTGTTTATATCAGAGATACTGTTATCTGGATAAGGAAAGCCACTGAGTGGCACAGAACTTCCTCTTTAAGTCAGTTAAATTATTCTAGAATAAACTGATTCAGATCTATATCCTTTGTTTATATTTTCAGTCACCTGAGTCTCAGTTGTGTTTCTTGGTCCAGATCAGGAATGAACAATTGTAACTTTCCATATGGTGCTGGACCATAATTCCATCCATTTTGTTGTTCTGTTGCACAGTTGACTCGAACCCTTTGTGACCCCGTGGACCACTGCCTGCCAGGCACCTCTGTCCTCCACCAACCTCCTCAACCCGCCCAGCTCTGTGCCCGTTGTGTCTACAATACCATCTAGCCATCTCATTTTTGGCCACCCCCTTCTTCTTTAGCCCTCCACCTTTCCCAGCATCAAGGCTTTCTCAAGTGAATCCTCTCTTCTCATTTGATGTCCAAAGTACTTTAGCTTCATCTTTACTATTTGACCTTCTAAGGAGCAGTCAGGGTTGATTTCTTTTAAGATCGACCTATTTGTTCTCCTCGCTGTCCAGGGTACTCTCAAGACTCTCCTCCAACACCACATTTCAAAGGCATCTATTCTTCTCCGCTCAGCTTTCCTAATGGTTCAGCTCTCACAACTGTGCATTACAACTGGGAATGCCATTGCCTTGACTATAGAAAATGTATTCTATATCTATATCTATCTGTTTAGCTGTAGATGCATATATTATATTTAAGATGTGAATCTACATTCAGTACATAATTTAATATGCAAATAAATCCATTTTATAAGTTCTCCATATATTAGCAAAATGGTTAGATTTCATTTCAAAGCAAGAGGCAGAAAAGCAGTATAAACTGGCTAGATAGCTCAGTGAGTTAGGTATCTGGCCGCATAGCCAGAGGTTGGGAGATCAGGTTCCCAATGTGCCTCCTGAGAAGAGCCAGTACAATCCCAGCCTGGATGCCTCCAGAAGAAGGGAATGGTAAACCACTTGCGAGTACTCTCTACCTAGAAAACCTTGAAAAGAGTTCCATAAATCAGAATTGACAATGGACTACTACTACTACTACCACCACCACCACCACATCCACCACATTTAGTTATTCATTCACTCACTCACTCTACACTATAAAATACTGATGTACTCTAAAAGCAGCAGCATTTAGACGAATTAGCATAGTTCGTCTATGGGATTGCTTCAATTTACATAAATATCATTTTCCTATGGGTTTGCTTCGAGTTAAATAAAAAATTCATTGTTCCTATGGGTTTGTTTCGAGTTATGTAAAAATTCATTGTTCCTATGGGTTTGTTTCGAGTTAAGTAAAAAACTGATTTACATAAAAGCCTGCAGAACAGACTTTTTACGTAAGTAGGGTTTTTACTATAATTGCTATTACTACAATGAATGTCCTGCTTCTTAAGCAGAGTTGCAGCAGGGTATTTGGGTAAGTGTGCAGACTGTGATGACTCATAATAAGGCTAATGCTCTCTACATATATTTAAAATGCCCTAACCCTTTATTATTTTATGTTTGATTGTTGATACTAGTTACCAAAAGCAGATTCAGATTCTGATCTCAGTTAAGCTTTGATTTAATTAAATAAAGCCCAGTTCTCATGTTACAACAATAACAAAAAACCAACAAGGTAATAAAATATTGGAAGCAGCCATGTTATCTCCCACTGCCTGTTCTCAAGTGCTATCGTGCACATTTATGTAGTTAAGTGTACAGTAGCTCAACCTATCTTGAAATTATGGAATTATATGATCTGGTATGGCAATTATGCTCTACCTCATTAGGCGATAAGACATTTCATAGGTGACCAAGTTAAGTATGCTGTAGGATATAAACCCTTACTGAATAAAACTCTTTCTAGCCTCTGTAACTTTTTCTGTGTTGTTCTTCAAGCACTAACACAGGGATTCTCAACCTGTGGCCCACAGCACCTTTCATGTGGCCCCACCACCACCACCTCCACCACACCAGGAAAGTGCCATGTGGTGGAGGAAGGGCAAAATGGCCATCTGGCCTCTGAAACTGTCTGAGGGAGCGTGATCCCGCCCTCAGCTTAAAAAGGTTGAGAACTCCTGCCGTAACATTTTGATACACTCTAATGCAGGGGTTCTCAAGGTTTTTGTGCCACGGGCCAGACAACTCCCCCTCAGACAGCTGAGCAGGCTGGACACATGATTTCCCCCAGCCACAAATACTGCTGTAAACCGTGGCGGGTGCATTTGTGCATGTGCTGGCATGTTTGCGGTTGTTGTAAATGCATCCACTTCCAGTCACCGCCGTGGGCCAGATGGAACAATGTCAGGGGCCAGAGCCATCCCGCAGATTGTGAACCCCTGATCTAATGTGTGGTTAACAGAAACAGACCTCTTATAGCAGGGGTGGCCAACCCACGGCCCACAGGCATAATCCGGCCCATGGCACCAATTAATCCGGCCCACAGTGAGGATCCCAGTATCACCACTGGAAGCAGCTGAAGCACAGAAAACAGGCAAAAACATGGCACCCTTTCCTTGCTCCCACCGCCGCCACCATGGGAAGCAGTGAAAGCAGTGAAAACGGGCAAAAACACACTGTGAATGCACACGCCACCGCCACTGGAAGTGGCGGAAGAAACCACACCTCTGGCCTGCACATCTGTCTGAGGTGGCGTGGTCCGGCCTGCACATCTGTCTGAGGTGGTGTGGCTCATGGCGAGAAGGTTGGCTACCCGTCTTATAGTCTGAAAGATCATAATGAAATATATGGGTGGAAGGATTCTTTAAAGGTAAAGACAGTGTAACAGAAAAGTATGTTACAAGTTCTCTGAAAGCACATCTGCTGCCTTCCAAGTGACATTGACATTAAGGCATGAATCTGTTCCAGCACATCTGCCTACTATAACATGTCTCCTTAGGCCTGACCAGCAAAAGCTACCCAACTTGACACAGGTCAGGGCCTGCCAGAGAGCCCTTCTCCCTCCCTACTATGCTAATTCAGCAGGAGGACCAGGAGGCCATTAGCAACCTCTTTACCTGACATAATGGATATAACAGTACTAGGTACACC
Source organism: Bradypodion pumilum (assembly GCA_035047305.1). Taxonomy (NCBI): domain Eukaryota; kingdom Metazoa; phylum Chordata; class Lepidosauria; order Squamata; family Chamaeleonidae; genus Bradypodion; species Bradypodion pumilum. The sequence goes on from JAWDJD010000004.1 coordinate 300,137,784, forward strand.
ATTGCTTTGTCCTCTGCATACCTTGCATAATTTCAAAAGGCACCACAGGACTCTTTTCTGGTTTAGTAAACTTTCTAAACTGTGAAAGGAGCCACATTACAGTTGCTGTAGTTTTATACAAAACTACGCAAGAGAAGGGGACTGCGGTGGCTTAGTGGTTAACACACTGGACATGACTGGAAGGTGGAAGGTCAGCAGACCCGAGTGCTGCACAACAGAGTGAGCTCCCGTTCTGTCCCACCTCCTGCCAACCTAGCAGTTCGAAAGCAAGAAATTGCTAGTAGATAAACAGGTATTATTTTGGCAGGAAAGGTAAACAGCATTCCGTCCACTCCAGTCCAGTCCAACCTGTCAAGTATCCCGAATTGGCTGGGAAATCCCTTATTTCACCCCTCTTCAATGATAATTCCCACGGCCAACCCATATTTTGGCCGGCCAGGAAAGGGGTTACTGCGCATGCACAAAGGGGTTCTGCGCATGCACAAAGGAGTTTTTGCTGCGCATGCGTGCCCAGGCCGGAGCAGTTCCCGTATTTTCCGGAGTTGTGCTTAATGGGTATGAGTCATGCCTGCCACAGTGCCACACGGAAACGTCTGCAGATGCACACAGCGCCGCCGCAGCGGCTGGCTGGGTCTTTTGCTGTAAACGAGTCAGAGATGACCACCACACCCTAGTCAGATAGGAGTGGCTTTCGAGCAAGGGAGACCTTTACACGAAGGGACAATGAGGACTCGTCCTAATTTTATGCATCATTCCACCTTTTGCCTCCATTTCACACACCTCAGCTCCTGACCCTTATATGCCCCAGCCCAGCCCCACTCGCCGGGCTTCACAGGCGGTGCAATATCGACAGCTTTATATTGTCTGTTGACAGAGTTCATTAGGACAAGCCTGCTCGACTTGGCCCCGAGACCGTGTCAGCCACGGACTAAGTTGAACCGAGCCTCTCTTCGCCTCACAAGGGAAACCCCCATTCCGAGAGAAGCCCGCAGCGACTGGGACCTTCTCCGGGCCCAGGCGGCCATCTTGGGGGCCCTTTCGCGTGCACCGACCGTTGCGCCACCAGTCGGCGGGGACGTTCTTATAACGGCCGCTTCTGTCAGCCGTTGGGCCAATGGCGGCAGGACGTGGTGGGCTTTAGAGCGGGAAAAAGGCAGCAGGAGCTGAGGTGAGGCCGTGAGGGAGGAAGAGGGAGGCGGATGCTTTTCAAAACAAGGGCCAAGTTAATGAAGGGGGTGACAGTGCCAGAAATAAACGTCCCGACGTAGGAGGACTAGAGAAGGCCAGCTGGGAGGTGAGTAAACCAGCTCCGAGCCTGAGAGAAGAAGAAGCTACCAAAGTGGAGGAGAGGGGGGGAAAAAACCGCTGTACCACTTTAAAGACTAACTGCCACATAACAGTTAGTCTTTAAAGTGCTACAGCGTTTTTATTTTGTTTATTCTCTGATATGCCTAAAACACAGACTAACTCGGCCAAAGGTAAAGGTTTCCCTTGCTCGAAAGCCAGTCGTATCCGACTCTAGGGTTCAGTGGTCATCTCTGTTTCAAAGCCGAAGAACCAGCGCTGTCTGCTGCTGCAGACGTTTCCGTGGTTATGTGGCAGGCATGACTAGACACCGGAGCGCACGGACGGAACGCTGTTTCCTTCCCCCACCGAAGTGGTCTCTATTTATCTACTTGCAATTTCTTGCTTTCGAACTCGGCTACTATTTTTTTAAAAAACAACCAAAGTGGTAGCGAATCTTTTGAAAGCTGCCATGTTGTTACACTGAACACACCAAGCGCCCCCCCCCCCGCCTTTCTTTTTTTATTAACAAGCAGAGGATGATGATAAGGGGACTTAGATAATGGGCTTCTAATCCAAACCATAAGGGGAAACAGACTTCACAAACGGTTGGTTTACTGGCTCTGCTTTTATATGGGCTGAGGAGTAAAAAGACAGGGAGAGGGAAACCGGTTAACCAGATCGAAGCTCGCCCCGCTGGCATAAGTACGGAGAAAAGGGTGATACATATCAGAGAGTAAGCAAAACAAAAAGACACCAACGTTGTGGCACCTTAAAGACTAACTGTTGTATTTTAATGTTAGCTTTGGTGGATCAAATTCACTTCGTCAGACACGTCACTGGCATGTAAATCAATTGAGTTCAGTGGACGTTCTTTTTAGTGAGCACCTTTCAGGTGTCAACGTTTTGTAAACTACTGACCACACAATGATTCCCCGGAAATCATGGGGATTGACCCCCTCTCCAACCTGCTCAGGGTTTGGCTTCCTTATGTTGCAATTCTCTGCACATTCATACGGTTAAAACTGAGGGTGATCCTATTGACCTGACGAAGTGGACTTGATCCACAAAAGCTAACATCAAAATACATCAGTAGTCTTTGAAGGCGCTACAATGTTTTTGTCTTTCGGTTGTGTTTACTCTCTGATATGCTTGCACAGACTAACACACTACTTCAAAAACTTCATGGGTATACAGAAACCTTTCTAGCAACCGAAGGGAGTCCTGTATTTAAGGATGGAAGGTGTGTGTGTGTTGTTAAATGGTTTTTCCCTACCCACGAAGAAAAGATAGAAAAGGGGGCTAATAATAATAATAATAAGTATGTGTGCTTATACCTGAACAAAACGTCTCCATCCTTTAGGCCTGAGTAGATTTTCCTGCGCTGAGAATTGTAAAAAAGGACCCACTGGTCCTGGTCAATAGGGCCACCCTCAGTTTCACCTGTATGAATGTGCAGAGAATTGCAACCTAAGGAGCCAAACCCTGAGCAGAATGTAGAGGAAGTCAATCTCCATGATTTCCACAGATTCATTGCACAGTCAGTTTATAAAACATTGCAACCTGAAATGTGCTCACTAAAAGGATGTTCACTGAACTCAATTGATTTACATGGCAGTGACATTTAGGTTTATAATTGCATTTAAGATGCAATCCTGTGCATGCTCACATGAGAGTAAATCCAGTCCCCTGGGCTAGCTTCTGAGTAGACATGCTCTGGATTGTGATGTTTTAACACTGAAATCCCTTTCCATATTCCTGAAGATGTTAACTCAGCATGAATCTATCTTGGAAATTAATCTCTTTGAAAATATGGGGTGGATTTTTAAAGGAAGTGTGTTTAGGATAGTAGCATTGGTGATACCAGAGGTGGTGAACGCTGCATTGAAGAGAGAATTGGACATCTGTCAGATCTGCTTTGATTCGGATTCCTGCATTGAGCAGGGGTTTAGGCTCAATGGCTTAGAAAGCCCCTTCCAACTCAGTGATTCTATGATTCTAACTCTTGATCCACCATTGGGGGAGTGGGGTGTGCACCTAGCACGCGTGCCATGGAAATTGTGACCCTTGATCTCAGATGTGAGGGATTTGCTTCCCACCTCCCGTAATGACGGGGTACTCTGCACATGCTGAAAGGTACTCTGTTGTTACTTCTAAGACTGAGCACTAGCTGCTAGCACAAGTGAAACTCTTAAGACACCCTCTTCTCTCCCCCCTCCCCCCCCGTTCCTTGGCAACCCTTGGCAAGCCGGAGCAACTTGGGGGGGGGGGTGTGAGGCTAAGGAGTACAATCTTTCAGTCGGGTCGGTCGCTGAACTACCGAGCTGAAAAGAAGTCAAGAGGAAAGGGAGGGGCAGGTGCGATGGGGAGGTGGTGGTGAAGGAGGAAGGACGTGGGGAAAGATAATAAAGGAATCGGTGGGGTAAGAGGAAGGCAATAGCCCCAGCGGGGTCGGGGACGATAGAGATGCCATCGAGAAATCAGAAAGGGGGGAGACGAAAGGAGGGAGGGCGAAAGGGAGGAGACTGAGATGCTGAGAAGTCCCCCGGACTCTAGATGCTGTAGCAGTTGGTGTGAGTGTGTGGGTGTGTGTGTAAGAGAGAGAGAGTGCCAAGCGCTGAGACGGAAGGTTAGGGTAGATTTCCAGAGCTCTTAGAGCCGATCGACCAGCCCGTTGGAGTCACTATTCAACCCGAGTCCCAAACACACGCCTCACTAACTACTTTACAGCCACTTTCATTGATTTTCTTTATCAAATAAACATAATACCCGTTACAGCAACATTTCCTCTTCACGGAGGCAGAATGCCACAGGCTGCATTGCTCTAGATTTTAGTCACCCCTTCCCCCTCCAGCGCACCCTTACTCTTTTACCTAAATAGTAAAATATAATGTGGCTCACATTTTTCTCCCTAAGATCTAGAAAGCGCGATATGGACTGCGTAAATGGATTATTATGGGGGAAAGCCCCCGCCCCAGCTTTCTTTCTTAACCTCCTCCACGCAGGCTACCACGCCGACACATATTTGTTCCTGTAATTCAGATGAGTCTGATGTATTTACATATTTATTTTTACTAATAGATGGTAACTCGATTGAAAGGGCAACGCTTTCCATGAACGCTGGTCAGGTTTTCTTTTGATAATGGGGCAAATTAGCATAACTTTAACAGTTATCCTAAATTGTCAGTCTGGTTGAAAATGTCAGTTTTCAAGTCAATTTCTCTTAATAAAATGTTTTGTCCCCTAAAACTAACTCCTCTCATGAGCTGTTCTGAATCAGTTTTTCTATATATGTCAAAGGGCTGTTGAATTATTCATTATTATAATTACTATCATCATTGTCATTATCCCTTTCCATGTGGAAATAATTTTATTATCGTAATTTGATATCTGAAGAATTTCCTGCTAGTCATTTGATAAGATTTCCCCCCTCTCTACAGAAAAGAAAAGTTTTATTTAGAAATGAGGGAGATATGTTTTAAATGCCTTTATGTTTACTATAGATTTCCATTTATCTAATCGATCAGGATGCCAATAAATCGATTAAAGGTTTAGTGTTTTACAAACAACCATTTTGTGCTTTTTGATTTTGTTTTGAATGATTTTACTAAAGCCATTGCTTTCTCTAATTGTTTGCTTGCCCAAAAGCTATTAATCTATCCTTTTTATTATTTGCACTTGCAATTTAAAGTACATCTAATGAGAGAGGGAAACCCAACAGAATTTTTTTTTTAAAAAAATAATCTGGTTAGAAGATTTGGTGACCATAGTCAATGTATTTACACAAAGCCCTTTAAAATCTTGGTGAATTATATGCGATCATACAGTGATTGCATAATATTAAATTAAACTTAGATAAATCCACATTGAAGGAGGCAGCACCCAATCCTGATTTTATTTCCCATTTTCTATAACAGCATCACTACACTCTTCTCTTTGCAATGACAATGTGCCAAATCTAGGCATTTTGAAAACATTTTCCATATGCTTTAACTGCAGGCTGGTAGACAAAGAAGAAAAAGAGATGGTCTCTATCCTCTTGAGGTATATTTTCTTTAACTTTCTCATAGCTTTTCTAATCATTTTAAACAAAAATTTAAAAATCATTAGAACCTTGCTTATTATGTTCCTTATTTACCTCTTCCTTTTGTACCCTCCCCCATCAGTTCCTCAGTCAGCCTTTAATGTAGGACGTTAGAATTATTTCTATACCTTGGCAAAGAACATTTTTGGTAGAAAGCAATGACTGATTTACTTTTCGCTTACTGCTTCTGTAATTAAATGTGGTTTAAATTATCCTCTTTTTTCGGTAAGTCAGATCAGATGTTGCTCGCTGGAGGCTTTCTTTTAACGGTACTTTTAATTTATGTGTAGTTTTTACGGACAGCACAGAGGTGGTGTCTTTTATTTAGCTGTAAAATCTACACGTTTTCTTTTGAAAACTTTACTCCTTAGGCAAAAATAACTTTTTTCTACCTATTTTATAATCACTCTTTGCCGCAGAGGTAGTTTAACATATTGTCTTACACAACAAAGATGCCCATTTTATGGGCACTATGAACTGTTGGGTTTAGGTATAAATTTACTTTCTGTCGGTACACTAAGGTAGGTAGTTTTATTGGCTCCCCCCATCTAATTTTAGTTCTTTTCTCATCCGATCTTTTCAGTTTGGCTATTGCTTCCCGGTTTCTCTCTCTCTCTCTCTCTCTTTCCAACCCCCCTTCCCCTCAGCCCTTTTCAGAATAGAAGGTAAAACGTTTCCCTTGGCTGCATCGCTGCTGGAAGTGGGCTCTGGGGCTTTCTGGAGAGGCTTGTTCTGTGGGGAAGGCAAGGAAGGGGGTGTCGGTAAACGGACGTTTTCCGGGATTTGCATAAAAGCCAGGGAAATGCCTGTGAAGTTGGTGAATTGCTACTGTTTAGGGCTAGTCCTCCTGACTGTTTTTGTTTATAAACAGGAGGGCGGTTGCCGGGAGGGGAGGGAGGTCAAAACACTGTCAAAGCGGCTGACCTCTAAAAGCCCAGAGGGCGCGCGGCTCTTGCACCCACCTCTTTGCACTTCACGTGTGCGTGTATGTATGTATGCATGTGTGCGCGCGTTTCCCTTTCCCATCCAAGCCAAGAAGATCAGGTTCAGGATATTTAAAGCCCGCCACCTACGAAAGAAAGCAACTGAGGCAGACCCCTTGTTTCCAGCTCCAGAGGAGGAGGAAACACCAGCTATTTTGGGTAGTCTCGCGCTGCTGCGACTCAAGCCCTCAACATCATCACCGCTACCACCACACACAATAAAAGGCCAAGGAAGGGTTTTAGCTCCGTTAGGGATGCCTAGCCAGGCTGAATTTGACTGCAAAACTACCCAGCTCACCTCTATCTTAAGACCGTAATGTAACAGATTCTGCGATTGCAGAACTCGGATAGAAGATGGGCAGTATTTGGTTTTGCTTTTTAAAAGTAACCAAAACAGTTGTCATTTTCACTAATTTGACTAAGTATTTTGTAGAGGGGGGGGGAGTTTTTCGAACACAGTGTTGACAATCCTTGTGGTTTTGCCCTAGTCTTGATTTCCCCTCCTCTGTAAACGGTGCGGAAGACTGCTCAGTTTTTTTAAAAGTGTGTTTTGAAACGAAGTTGCTGAGTTAAACAAAAATGTTAGTTAACATACTGCCTTTGTCAAATAGCCCCCGGCAGGAAAAGAGACAACAAAAAGGCAGAGGAAGGAGGGGGTCTAGGGATCTGAAAGTGCCTGTAGCTCAGATAAAGGGGTCTCTAACACTGAGATCTTGTAATACCTCATTTCAAACTGAGCTCATCTATAGACTTAAGCAACGCTTTCAAAAGGCACGGATCCTCTTTCCCTTGGGCTGGAGGGGAGGGGGAGGTGGGCCATTTATTAGGGAATTATGCCTGGTTATTAAAAAGAGAGGAGGCTGTAATTATGTATATCCTCTTCCTGGCCCTGTGTGTCCGCAGGTTTGGGCAAAGGCAATGCGACTCAATGCAAAAAAAAAAAAAAAAAAAACCCCTCTCCGCTCCCTTGGCACCGCCTTTGTCTGATAGAGAGTAGCCAGAGCTGGATCTTGAACCTTTGCTCAGACGGTCCAGAAAGTTGCTTCAGCTCAGGGGCATGGAGGGTAGCATCCGAGGTCGGGCAGTCTCTCCCCCCCCCCCCGCCATTCTGAAATATAATGTCACTTAACCTCCCTCATCAGAAGATGATTCTTCCCTTTCCCTCGGGGAAAGGACCCCTCTCCATCAAGTAACTGGGTTACCCGAAGAAGTTTGCCTGGGAGGGGTGCCCAAGGGACCAGAGAAAAAGAAGCGGCGAGGTGAGGCAGAGGTCTCGGGGACGATCAGCTGAGGAAGCAAGAGAAACAGAGAGCCAAGAAAAGGGGTGGGTGGGAAAGCAGCTCGCAGCCCTGGCCGAGCTTCTGGGGGAACCCTCTTGAAACATTCAGCCAACCATCCAGCCCTCGGGTGCCTCTGACTACCGCTTGCCTCCCCTGCCAAAGCCGCGCTCTGCTCTATCACCCCCCCCTCCCCAATCCATAACCTGCCGCTGCTTCTCGGAATTAACTTCCTTCGATTTTTTTCTCGTAGCTACGTGGCGATTCCCGGGTTACGTCTAAATTGTTAGGATCCCAGAGTGCCTTTTCCATCCCGATACACCTATTTTAGGAAAAGCTAGGGCAAGCTAGGGCTCGGGAACATATGAAAGGGAGATGAAGGTTGGGGAGACATGTAAAATAGAAAGGAATAAGTGATGGAAGAAACCTGGAAAAATAGAGACCCATTTCACAATTCCTGCTTGTACCTCCCCCCCCCCCTTTGTTCATTTAGCTGGAAGGAAATACTGTTCAAATGAAACTACAATCCTATGAGGGCAAGAGGAAAAATTGCATCACAAATGACCATCAGAGTTTCTAATAATAATGCCTTTCATCAATGGTTGAAATGTAAATTGTATCTGTTTCTTCAACTGAATTTTAAGTAAATGTACTTGCTCAGGTGTATCTACATCAGACTGGATAATTGTCTCAAGGGTTAGGAAATGGATTACTATTTTTCAGACATATCCTTGACTAGCCAATGTATCCTGGTAGCTGAAGCTCACTTGTGTTTCATTAAGACCCAAAGAGATCTCTTTCTATACTAAATATCTTGATCCCTTACTGGAAATGGGGTTTTGTTATTCATTGTTACCATCACTGACCCCTTTTTGCAAACAATGAAGGTTATCACGTTTTTCTTTTCAATCTTAGCTGTCTAATATACAAACATATATTTCTCTGTATACTTTTTTTATCTCATTGATAAGTAGCTATAACTTTCAAGTGAGATCAAATCTCCCATGTCCAGTGTTTTTCATAAAATCGTGGCTCAAAATTTTCCTGAAACTTGTTGTATGTTGTTTCTTTCTATTCAGTTCCTCTGATGTTTGCCTATCTTTTTGGTTACCCACAGAGCACTGAACTTCCATGTGGGCACTTTTCCACCTCCCACCTTCGCCATGACCTTAAAACATATGCTTTTCTCACCATTCTTTTCCCTCTCTGTCCTGTCCTGTCCTTCTTAGCAAATCCTTCATTCATCATCAAGAGGCGATTTCCCTTTTAGTGATAGTTTCAGGATTTGTCAAATTTCTCTAGATTGGAGAGTTTAAGGCCTCTAAAAGATACACATTTATATCTTATTTTAAAAGGAGATTGTATTAAACCTTTCAGTTGATATTTGGTTCTTAAGGCCTAAGAGAAGATTTTGACATGTATCCCAAGGATCAAACATCAAAGGCAAATCAGCTGGAAGGTTATAGTTCATCTGCAGCAGTATCTTTGGGATTGTAAATATCCTTACTGGACTACCTACTGAAGGGGGTGGCGGCTTTCAGTTTCGGTAATAGGGGCAGATGGCCCTTGGGTGTGTTTGGATGCTCTTTGAATGGACATGGTTTTTAATCTTCACTGGGGGAGTCATATTTAAAAGTATCTCAATTCTTAGTTTTAGTTAATTATATTTTGACAATGAAAGTGTCACTCATATTCACATTACGTCTGGAGTATTAGGTTAGGATAATTAGATTTTCAAATGAGAAGTGATTGCTTTCTTCCAGTGCAGGAGAAGATTTCTAGAAGCTTCCAGTTTATAATAATATCTACACATTATTGCCTATAGTCCAAAAGTACCCTGTATTTTCTTATCAAACTTATCTGATAAACCTATGGACAAATGAAGTCCCCATTCCCTACTTTCATAATGGGAAGGCAAGTAGTAGCACTGGGAATAGTTCTTCCCTTGTTAAATCTGCTTACTGTAGTCATTACATGCAAAAATACTCTTTGTTATTATAAACTTAGTTTTGTTGAGTTTTTCAATCACTTACACCAGGGAGATTAAACTGCTGTGTGTGTGTGTGTGTGTGTGTGTGTGTGTGTGTGTGTGTGTGTGTGCGTGCGCGCGCGCGCATATGTGTATAAAGGTAAAGGTTGCCCACTTGAGCTATAGATACTAGAGATATATAACATCACTGTATGTACTATATGAATAAGTGTAAATAAATCTTCAATAAGATGTAAATGAATCTCAGGGTATAAGAGCAGAAATTTCCCATCTCAGACTCATTCGCTTTTCATACAGAGGCACATTCTACATTCATTATCCCAGGCATATTTTCTTCCTTTAAAAAAAAAAAAGGAAGCGAGGGGGGAGAAGAGAAAGAACTTCCCTGGTGGGAGGAATAATTAATTTGCACCCATATCTTTTCACATTCCTGAGGAGTTAAGAACAGCAAATCTTCCTTCTTTCCTCTCTGCCTCTTCTCTCTCTCTCTCTCTCTCTAATTTCCCCCAGCCATCTATTTGTGTGTGTGTGTGTGTGTGTGTGTGTGTGTGTGTGTGTGTGTGTGTGTGTGTGTGTGTGTGTGTGTGTGTGTTACTAATGAAGTTTGCAGACTTGCGTTTGTGTCCATGAGCTGCTTCCCTGCTGCCCGCTCTGCTCTGGGGCCAGTGGTGTGGCTCCTACAGCCCCTACGAGCCCCCAGCAGCAGCGGCAATAAGTCCGGGCTGCGCGTCATTTGCAGTCTGGAGAATGTTGATCACCTCACTAATTACACCTCTCTCTTCTCTCTTTCTCTCTCCCCCCCCCCCTCGCTCTCTCTCTCTCTCTCATTCCCAGAGTGCATATCGGGAATAGACACACAAAGACATGCGCACTCAACTTAATCAGCCATTTTTTTTAAACAGGGCTAAAACGATAATAATTAGCAGAATAAAGACATATCGGATTTTCATTTCCTTTCCTCCTTTTCCCAACCCCTTCACAACCAAACAGCGAGACCGCGGTCGCCACATGCTTTAACAACTCCCGGACCCCAAAGGACCGCTCCGTACCCCCTACTTCTTGCTCAATCATTTTTATTTTCACCCAATAAAGTTCGAGGATTATTTTTTTTTATTATTTTTAATGAACCTTCTGTCGTTGGCTTGGATGTGATCAGCTGTTAAGTAAATAAAGCAAAACAAAACAGAGAGGCGAAGATCCAGTAAGAACTGCGAGGGGAAATGGAAAGTAAGTTTTTCCTTTAACTTTTATTGAGTAGTTTGTGTTAAATTTAGGTCGAGTATCGATTATCTTTCCAGGCTGATCTTGCACAATCTTTGATATTTCGCTCTCCCTCTCTGCCTGCCTCTTTCTCTCTCTCTCTCTCTCTCCCCCTCTCCCTCTCTCACTCGCTTGCTCTCGCTCGCTCGCTCCCATGCACATGCACATACTCCTATTCCCAGATCTTCTCTATCTCTCCCTTTCTCTCCCTCTTTTCTGTCTCTTTCCCATTTTTAGGTACCGCTTTAGGAGAGGAGGGATTCATTCTTTTCCTCTGTTTTAAATTCCGAGAGGGTGGGGTGGGGTGTCCGGTTTTTTTCTCTCTCTCCTGGCCGTAATTTTTGGATTAAGTGAAGGATCCGAAACGTTCGCCAGGAGCGATTCTTTGTGGTGGTGCTGATTTTGTTTTTGTTTTTAACCAAGCTGGGAGATGGTTTTATTTGGAACCGATGCACGGCTGTCAAAAGTCTTTGCCTATCTATTCTCTCTCTCTCTCTCTCTCTCTCTCCCCTCCTGCCCATTTAACCTCGGATTCCGGAACGTGATGCCTCTGGGGAAAGTTTGGGGTGCCTTCGAGGGTCAGTGGCTCGGCTGTGGTTTCGGCTGTGAGGGGGTGCGAGTGTCAGTGGGACAGATGGCCCCCGGCGCGCGTCAGGGTGTGTGTGAGAGAGAGAGAGAGAGAGAGAGAGAGAGAGAGAGCCCGATCGCAGTTTGTGGGGGTGCTGTTGTGTTGTGGCAGAGCGTCTCGTGCCGTCTCTGGCAGCAGGACCGAGAAGTCGAGAGGCAGCGGCGCCCGTGAGACGAGCGGGCGGCTTGCTTTCCCTGCCTGTCAGTCCCTACTAGCGCTCTCTGCAGCAGCCGACCCCCCCCCCCTCGCTCGCCGAGGGGCTGTGCTAACCGCGAGGGCCGGGGGCTGCTGCCGATCGTCGCTTCCCTTTGAGGGAACGGCAACAGCAGGCTGTCTCTCTGCCCGCTACTCGCTCACTCGCCCGCCCGCCCTGCTGCCTCCCTCCTTCTCCTTTGGGCTCCGGCGTTGTGTTAATCGGACTCTTCCTAAGATTTTCCTTCTCCTTTCCTTTTAATCGCTTGTTTTATCCCTCCCGTACGAGGTGGTGGTGGTGGTGGTGGTGGTGAAGGCAAATGACGCTCCTGATCCTCTCTCCAAGAGGCAGTGGCCTGGGCTCTGCCTGGTTTTTCCTGTGCTCCTCGAATGCATCCCTTCGCCGGGAGGCTAATGGCAGGCGCGTCTCCGCTGCCCCTGCCTGCCTCTGCAACCTTACAATCGTCCGTAAACCTGGGGATCGGAAAGTTTGCCCCACGGATGTCAGTTCCTAGCTGCTACTGCCTTCCTGCCCTCTCCTGCCCGCCCTTCTCCCCTGCCTCCCGACCGTACCCCTCGCCCCCTGCCCCCCCAAACGCACGGTTATGTATTTCTTTTGTTACCTGCCAGCCGCAGGGGGAGGGGGGTCTCGATCTCACCGGCTGCTCGGGGCACTGGGCCCAGCCGAGAGAGGAGGCTCTGCAAGTCGGGTTCAGCCTCCGCGCCGTCCCGAGGAGGCTTTTTCGCTCCCATTCAACAACACACACCCTCCTCCTCCTCCTCCTCCTGTTCTCCTCCTCCTCCTCCTCTTCTTCCACCTTAGGTACCAAGGCATACATCGCAAACATAACACCCCCTTCCCGCCCACCACCACCACCACCACACACGCACGCACACACATGCACACACACACATGCACACACAAAGAAAGGAAAAAAAACCATCTCTCAACCCAAAAACAACTTGCCAGGATGAAGATGGTGGATTTACATTGAGCCAGACCCCGCCAGGGTCACCCAGGAACTCTGACTATCCCTCTCTATGACAGTTGCATTTCCTCTCCTCCATTCCAAACGCCTTTTTCGTATTATTCTTAACCCTGTTCCATTTTTAATCAAGGATCAGGTAGCTGGCAGAAGGAGAGAGAAAGAAAAAGACAGACAGACAGAGGCAAAAAAGAGGGTTGTTGATGTTGAAGGTGGATAAATATCTCTTATATTTATATTCGAAATTGTGATTCCCTTTTGGAAGGATTTCCAGTGGCTCGGACCGTTAGGAGCGGTGGTTGAAGAGCAGGTTGTAGTTTATCCTCTTTGAGAGTTTGGTGGATGTCTAAGTGGATGGATGGAAGGAAGAGGTAGTGAGCAGCAGCCTTGGAAGCCCTGCCTGTTGTTGGTTAGATTGAGGCAGAGACTTGGCTGCGATTGGGACACCACTGTGACATGGGCATCGATCGCTTCCATTGAGAGCAATGCAAAAACACAGTCTGGGTATGTAACACTCTCAGTGCCATCAACCCTTGTTTTACTTACTATTTACTGACAAAACTGACAGAACAAGGCTAGAACAAGAGACTTTTCTTTTACAGATTAGATGGGAAAGAAGGGGCAATGGAAAATACTTGGAAGAAAAAGGGCTGGTGGGTTGGTGGATAAAAGTATTTTTTAAAAAAATATGTTTCTTCCATTTCCTTTTCAGCTTGCTAGTTCTGTGGGGTTTCCTTTACTATGACATCCTTTAATAATAATAATAATAATAATAATAATAATAATAATAATAATAATAATAATAATAATAATAATAATAATAATAATAATAATAATAATAATAATAATAATAATAATAAATCTTCCCAAGAGTATCTGTGTAGGTATAATATATAAGTCTCAGCTTCTGGGAAGAATGTCAGGTAGTTGGTAGTAGCTGGAAGCCGACCAAAATGAAATATGGCTAGCCAGCTGTTTTAACCTATTGCACCTGGCTTGAGTGCTGGGGCTCACTCTGATATTCAGTGAGCCAAGCTGAATATTCATATTCCAGGATCTACACACTGTGCTGTTGCATCCTGTAGGCATTGCCTTAGGCTTTGAAGGGCTTCTGTAATGTAAACATGCATTCAGTTGTTTTCCGTTTTATAGAAATGAAAATATAGAGTCAATTAAATAAAGGGGAATAGTCATAAATCTTCAAAAGTGAAATCTAGTCAAAGAACAAAGAAAGGTCAAGTAAACCATCTGTATAAGTCTTAATCATAGTAGTAATACTACCTGTTCGGTAGATATAGGAGTTATACTAGCTTGTTTTGTAAAATGCAAGGTGTTTACATCCCTTTTATATTCCACAATAGATCTTAGGTTATGTTTCTATAGCAAAAGACTGAATTGTTCTCTAAAGGGGACAAAGTAAAAAGTGCTAAGAAATTCACTGTTTAATATTGCAGAATTTACTGCTTCCATTCTGACCATGAGCCTAAATCTACACAATGAAATTTGATTATCTCTAACAACAGTATTAGATCCTGCACTGGATGGATGAGAATTGAGGTGGTTTTGTTGATTGCAAAGGTTTAATGTTGCATTTCAGAATCTGATGTGGTTTAGCCTTCCTTCCATTAACTGGAAAACCCCTGAGGTTTTACAATTATTTCTTAAAGATAATACATTTAAGATTGCATTGGTAGGCTGGAGAAAAGTCATATAGGCAAGAAGGGAAGCCCTTAATAACTCTTGAGATTCAGACATGTTCAGCAGTTAGATTGGCTCTGACTTCACCAAGGGTCGACAATGTGTCATTTCCATGAAGCCAAATTGCCCTCTGCCTATATGATATTAATGTGCAAATCAATATTTCAGGGATTAAATTTCCCTTCTTCATTTTTTATGGTTTCTACCTCAATAAGTCTCAAGTCTATTAGAAGAGGCTGGATGATTTAAAATCTTTCACTGCAGAATGGCTTGTTGTAGCCTTGTTTCACAGACCATTTTTGGATTTTTGCTCTAAAAGATGAAAGGCATTGCAAAGAGGTTCATATTCAATGTAGGGACATGCACAGTACTCTAAAGATCTTTTCAATTTAGAGATAAAAAGGTACTGAATATATACATTTTATGATATATAGATTGTACTGCTTTAAAATATTGTGTTAATCACTTACTTTTTAAAAAAAAATTAGTTGAGGCTCCTTTCTTGTTAGTGATTTGTTAATACTATTTTGCTTTTTTTTAAAAAAAAGCAATAACAATAGCATATTGTTGGCTTATTTTGCAGTGAGTATTCTATAGATGGGCTTTGAGGAATATCTAAAATAAGCAATTCAAGCTAATTAACATAAGTGACATTAAAAACATTAGCTGTTAAGCCTGAGTGATGTTAGTTGCATTGTGTTAATTAAGCAAAGAGACCTTTTGCTGAGATTTTAGTCTTTTAAAATCAATGTGCTTTGGTAGTGTTTTATTAAGAGTGGTCTTCTGAATATTTATGATTAGTAAAAAATGGGGATAGATCAACGCAGAAACCATGCATCACAGAAAATTTAGGTCAGATACACGATTGCGACTTTATTACAGTTTGGGAAG
This sequence comes from Bradypodion pumilum, assembly GCA_035047305.1. Lineage (NCBI taxonomy): Eukaryota > Metazoa > Chordata > Lepidosauria > Squamata > Chamaeleonidae > Bradypodion > Bradypodion pumilum. The sequence goes on from JAWDJD010000004.1 coordinate 300,153,057, forward strand.
GGCCTACTCTCTATCATTTTGATGGTGTTTTATAGGCTTAGACCATCTGGACCAAGTTCCGCACAGCTGTATGGATTTTGTATGTGATAGAACATTTTTCCATTCAGTGTGAAATGTTCCTTCCTAAAAATATATACCAGATTCGCTTAATTTAGTCTGCTAAAAAGAAGGAAACATGAAAAAAGGACAAAAGACTCTTTAATCTTTTCAAGCTGTTTGTTTTTCTTCAAGATTCCTTTCTGTTTTGGTTTGAAAAGCCATGTTTATTGAGCAGATGATTCTGAGGTGTGACGTTAAAATAATATATGATTTTTTTTGGTCTGTGCTGATTCCTGCTTCTCCTTGCCTGTCAAAACATGGTTAATCTATTCTTATTTACAACTAATCTCAATAAAATTAATCTTAACTGTGCATTAGTCAGTGGCTTAAAATATCTAATTATATTCAATTAACTGCTGTCATAGTAATTAACACTGCTTAATTGCTTCAGCATATATTTATGTAAAGCTCATTAGTTCCTGGTTGTTCTTTTTTCTTCTCATTCCCTTTTTATTGCTGTCATAGCATTGATATCAATTGAAGCTAGCTTTTGAGGTGAATAGATAGGGGGGCATTTGAACTTTAAAGATGTGGCAGTAAATGGGTATGTAAACTTTGTTTACTTGGGTGTTGAGTGCTTTCCTTGCTTTTTAAGAAGTGGCAGTTGTGAGACTTCAGACAGACCCACTTGTAAACACTTCTGAAAATATTTTCTTGCTTTGTTGATGGACATTCAGAAATTGGGTTAAGCTTTGTATTTATAAATGAAGAACTTTCCCTATATCTGCTTAAGGGCTGTACCCATAAAGCAGAGCTTCTCTATTGCCAAATAATTCAAAGGGTTAAACACTTGGCCAAGGTTCAAACTGAAAAGTACCCAGGGACAGTGCATGTGAATATATACAGGTTTCATGTAATTAGTGCTTAATTATATTAACATATGCAAATTGTCAATTTATGAGCTTATTGAGCTGGGAAAGATCAGTTCTGGTACAATTGCTGTATTGTTCTGAACAATAATGGATTTCAAGTTAGGTTGTGAAAACACATAACTAGCTATCTAATTTAACTCATACCATAGAGAAATTTCATTAGTCTCCATGGAGACTGGTTTAATTGTGCTGACTAATGTTCTGGGCTGCAGAATGTCCTAAAAAGAAAACATTGTTTGCCTAATCCACCTTACAATGACACTTGTTTGTACACGTTTCCTTTATGTGACAATTTGCATATGCAAATAAATAGTTTCCCAGCCTCTATTTGTCATGGCTGTTCATTACCTATGAAGAAGACATGGTTCCTAGGCTGTTACTGAGTCTCCCAAGACAGGCTAGTGTCAACCAGTCCGGCCACATTCTTTCATAATTTGTTTCTGATTAATAGACCAGAGTGAGGCTCATTCTATTCAGGCCTCTGCAAAGGGAAGGTCAGCTCTGTCACTGAAAGGAGTTTCCGCAGCAACTGACACCCCCTCCTCTCCCCTTTCTTCTTCTTTAGCTTAACAGATTCATATTTAAAATCATGCATTCTTGCTCTAAGGAAAATGTCCTCTAATAATCTCTAGTTTCCTAAAGCAATAGATAGAAAAACAAAAGAGATTTTGGTTTGGGAATATTAATCCTGTTTTTGACAGAAAAGGTAAACTGATATAATTGCTTTTCAGTGGAAGGAATGGGGGTTTATACAAGTGTGAAAGCATCGGAAAGGATTAGCATTTTTTTGCATAATGAAAAGCTCTGCTGAATAGCGCACTGAATGGTTGACTGAATGGCTAAGATGAAAGGAAGACGAATATGCAAGCTTCTTTCTTTATGCCTCTGCTCAGCTCTCTCTAAAGTTATGTTTGTCCAAGACTTGAGAAAACAAGCAGAAGCTCAGATTTCAGCAACTTTATAAGATGCCTTGAATTTCCATCCTCCTGCTGATGAATATGTATGATAATGGTGCAGCTAGAAGATGATAGACACAGGTTTGTATGTGGTAGAAAGATTACAAGCTAATCAAATATTGACTATTGGGTATCGAGTCCTCTCAGTGCTTTGCTTGTGGGGAGGGAGCAAAGGTGAAGTATTTTAAAAACAGCAGAATGTGTACATCAAGATGCAATAATAAATGTATTGAGCCTGTTAGTCTTCTGTAACTTCTAATAGTTTTAGTTGTTTTAATTAATGATTTTGTTGTTGTTGAAACAAATAGATCTCGACTGTATGTAAACCATGTTTAGTACATTTCTGGAATGTGAAATAGTAATTGCATCAGTTCAGTCCTAGATTAGGATTATAATTTAATGTAATTTAGGCAGTAATTTGAGTGTAGTAAGCTTTGTTATCGGTGTACTTTTAGTGTCCAGTTTTTTTAAGTTTACAATAGGGTTATAAGTTATGTCACTTAATATTAAGTCCCTACTCCTATTGAAGTCAGTGATAAAATATCTATTGACTTAAGTGGGACCAAGAGGATGCCTAAAGTTATGAGTATAATTGGTTAGCTGTTGACAATTTGATCTGTACTTCTAATTATGTGTTCTCAACAGTAACTGGGACAGTTAAAATACTGTTTCACTGCAATCATCAACATCTTTATTCAAAAGTAAGTGCTACTGAGTAAAATAGGATCTGGAAGGATATTATTGCTTTGTTTTAGTGTAACTGTACATGTAAACTCTAGTGACTTCAGTGGGGCTTACTTCCAGGTATGTGGGCATGGGATTGAACCCATTTTGAAAATGAACAGTAGGCATAGTTATCTATATGCAAATCAGATGTAATATGGACAGTTTTTAAAATATGTTTACTAATGCCATTTTAATTTTGTAGATCACTATTATCTTATTTTAAAAGTCACTTTGTTTAGAGATCTTGAACTTGTGTGTGCAACCTGAATACATTCTGTGACTAATTAGTTGGAGCAATACTTTTAAAAAAGCAAATATAAATGATAGAAAATGTATAGTTTAGTATGGAATAATAGTTAGAAGAGGTTCACCCTAAGAAGAGTCATAAAGCCTTGGCTTTGCATACTAATGCAGAAAATTTCTTAAAATGTTGAAAATGTTTATTGCTATTATTTGTAAATCTTTCAAATCTCCTTTAAAAATAATAGGCTGCATATGCAAGAGAAGTTTACTGAGAATTTAGGAAAAGGAAAATGTGTTAATTCAAAAATACATTTATTTGTATTGTTAAGCAAGTAACATGTGCTTGCACTGGCAGTTTTCCAGCTGTTACAAAATTGGATAACACATGGGTTAATGTTGGCTTATGGGCTGTCTGCATTTTTTCCAGAACAGGCAGAAACCTAGTCTTTTTATATACTGAGACTAGTCTTATATATATGTAGGAGTAACTCCACTGAATACAGTGAGACTTGCTTTTCAGTACATGCTAAGTCTTTGGCTGAAGAACAAACAGATTATTGTTTAGCTTGTGTTTTTAAAGTAACTGGATATAATTTTAATCAGAAAATATCTATAGTACTAGATTTTAAATGTGGTGGATTCTAAATATGTTTAGTATAAGTAAATCTTACTGAGTTCAACAGGACGTGGGTTGTAAATATGCTTAGGTGTGTGTAGACATAATGGTATAACCATTTGGGTAAAAGAAGAAAAAACCCCAAGATTCAGTGGTCTACTAGAATTGAGTTTTGCAGTTTGTAGAAAAGAAAAATTCCTGGTTATTTGTGACTATATTAAGGAGTTGAAGGGATCCATCTTAATACAGATGTATAAGAGTCTGTGCACCCTCTGTTATGCAGGCAGTGTGTGATTTTTGCTATTTCAGTGTTCTCATATTTTTTATTCTTTTTGCTGTAATAAGTTTGCACTCATAAAAGTTTGAAATGTTTGATCCGGTCTAGAGGGAGATTTTTTTTAAAAGTTTGAAAGAAACAGTAAGAATGAGAATTTCTAAGAATGTTTGAAATGAGTTTTATGAAGAAAATGAATTTATAATTTTAAAACACATTTATATGTACATGTCCTTTTCAATGAGGCTTCATCTTTCAGAAATTTTGAAGTAATTTGTCTGTGTTAAAGTTTATTTGCTTTTACTAATTTTGAGAACTGTTCAAACTTGCCTGAAAGTTGCTTTTTAATGGATATATTCAGATTGTTATATTGAACTGTTTGGACTATAGCAACTCCCCTAAGGATCAGGTCAATAGTGTAAGAATAATAGGTTCAACCTGAAGCACGTGATCATATCACTAAGAGGCAACTCCCTTATGTGAGTTAAGAGGCCAGAATGAGATGAAAAGACTGAGTTAAAATTAAGTTTTCCTGGTTGAAAAAGAAACAAACAAATGCCTATTTTTTTAAAAAAATGCTGTCTTGAGGCCTTACTACAGAAACAGTTATGGGCTTTTTTGTTCCAGACTTCTCTAAGGTCAGGGTTGACCAAAGTTTCTGTTTTGGTTCCTTTGGTTCAATAAATGTTTGGTATACCTGAAGTTATTCAGTGTGGCTTTAGGAAAAGTTGAATAGTTACATTATGATAAAGATTTGCATATGGCTTGAAATATTGAACATTACTACAATTTTTATCTTAAATTAGTAGCTTATGATTGAGCTCACTTAGCAAAGACTTTTAGAATCTTTGAAGTTGGAGAATGGGCAGAGACAAGGAACACATGAAAAATTGTATCTTTGAAGTAGACATTAACCTGATACAGTAAGATGGAATAGGAGAAAATATATATAGTTAAAAAATGATGTTCTTCCTTATTGTAATGTTGTGGGGGGTGTTTTTTGTTGTTGTTGTTTTTGCCTTAGGCCCCGGGTATTGGGAAGCTCTTGCTCTATGTCAGGGGTACCAAACATTTTGGACCATGGGCTGGTCACATGGTTCAGGGGGCTAGTCACTATGTCCCAGGGGCCGGCCCTGGCCCCCAACGCCAATTCATCTGGCCCACAAAGCCCTCATCACTCCCAGAAGCGGAAGTAAAACATGCCCATATGGGCGCATTTTACTTCCACTTCTGGGAGCAATGAGGGCTTCGCAGGCCAGATGAATTGGCGTTGGGGGCCAGCTCCGGCCCTCAGGCCATAGTTTGGGCACCCCTGCTCTCTATATTGCTTGGAAATTGCAAGTCTGACCACCAGAGACATGACCTCTCCAAGATAACTCGTTCCTTAATAAACTCTATGCATACACTAGCCTTCAGGTCAAAGGTTCAATTTTTTAAAAAAAAAATCAGTAACAGCTGTTGTTGTTGACTTTGACTGATTGTACAGTACACTCTGGGAAAGGATTCTGCAGTGTGCAAAATGTCACCTCTTCTACCAACAAGCTGCTTATCTTCTTGGGCTGCTACAGTGGATTGCAGGCTAAAAACTGTAAACCTCCAGTAATTTCCGGTAGAAGCCAACATATTTGCAAATTTTGTACACAGGGGGAGGAGCCAATGTGGTGTAATCGATGAAGTGTCAGACTAGATTTGGCTAAAATCCCTACTTGGACATGGAAAATGACTAGGTGTGTGTGTGTGTGGTGGTGGTGGTGGTGGTGGTGGTGGTGACTAGCAAATCATTCTTTGAACAAACTCACACGGCTGAAAAGCTTGTTGGGGTTAGCATAAATCTGAAGTGGCTTGATAGCACGTGCACTCACGCACACACAAATGCACACACAAATACACACACACTTAATTTTGTATCTATGTACAATCTGGTATGGGTCAGAAAATACACTATTAGATCGTTCTTAGGGACAAAGGATGGTTTGTGACTGATAATGGTAAAGGTAAAGGTTTCCCTTGCTTGAGAACCAGTCGTATCTGACTCTAGGGTTCAGTGCTCATCTCTGTTTCAAAGCCAAGGAGCCAGCGCTGTCTGTTTATGCAGACATTTCCATGGTCATGTGGCAGGCACGCAACACTATTTCCTTCCCACTGAAGTGGTTCCTATTTATCTACTTGCAATTTCTTGCTTTCGAACTGCTAGGTTGGCAGGAGCTGGGACGAAGACGGGAGCTCATTCCATCCTGCAGTACTCGGGAATCGAACTGCTGACCTTCTGGCTCCCAGTCAGCATCTTAGCCACTTGAGCCACTGCAGACTCTTCTTGGTATAAAATGGCAAAATTTTTGGTTCAGGAATGGTTTAAGTCTTTATTTAAGACATTAAACTAGTGTACATATTGCCCTGCATCACACACAAAAAAATTATCTGCTACTTGGTCTAATCTGTGTGTCCTATACTAAATCAAGTGTGCTGAATCTAAATCCAATTCTGCCTAGGACATCAGGATCTTAAGTTAGCAAATCTCACCCTCTTGGTTAGGTTCTTGCATTGATCATGCGGGGTATATTTGCTACAAATGTAGCAAAAAAATGCTGGTTTATTAACACAGCTGCACTTACTCATCTTTAGCTCAAAACAGACTCACTATGGCTTAGCTGTACTATACAATAAAATGGTTTCACACTAGAGACAAGCCCTTGGTCCATCTCACCTTATATACCTATTTCTGATGTCAGCTCACTGACTTGCTCATACATGCCCAGTCACAGCTGGAACATGCATGCTACCAGGAGATGTGATTCAGCTGAGGCAGCAGCAGGAATAGTGGTAGCTGCAACTGTGTACCTGCAACTGTATAGCTGCAACAGCTATAGCACACCTTAAAATCTGTACGTGATAGGCAAATTCTGAGTTCAGATTTGGAATCAGGACGCTCGATGTCATGTAAATCACGTGTTATTCCCAGTAGCAAAATCGTTGTTGTGCAGTGTTATATATTCCATCATTGACCATGAAAATGATTTGGGAAAAACATGGTATGATGTGAAGGACAAGTGAAGTCTATTTGATTGTAAAATATAACAGTTAGCTTTTGACATTTAGGACACATTCACACTTAATCTTTAAACCAAGATAAACTGATAACATGTTTAATTTAAACAATGAGGAATAGATACAGATGAAAGACTTCTTTCTCTAGCTATGTTGCTGCATAACAAAAGGGTGCAATATTTATGTGTATTACGTAAGTCACTTATGTATATAAGTATATCAGTTTACAAAATAATCAAGTCACCAGGCATAGTCATATATCAAAATCAAGACTTTTTTAAAAGATGGTTTAACAGTAGGGTTTTTAAAAAAAAGAAATCCTAAACAAGATTTTACATGAGGCAGTGAACATAAGAAACTCATAAGCAAAGAGACAATCAAAAATTGGGAAGCTAAGTCGTAACACTTGCTTATTTGATGAGCTGCCTCAGTAGCTATAGGAGCTAAATCTGGTGTACTTCAAACCCACATCAGAAGATTTTTATATGATTGTAAAACTATCTTAAAATCTTGTCCTAACCAGTTTAAGCCTATTCTTTATTCAATGTGGCAAGTCACCAGCCAGTGATAGCTTGCTGAAGCCATTGGCTGTAATATACAATATGGATTGCTTTTGGTAGCTTCCATATAAATTTGGAATACTTTTGATAGTTTCAAAAAATATTACATACTTAATTTGAAAACCTAAAAGAGAGGCCAGCTTTTACAATAGCTCTGTTTTATTCTTTTCCGATAAGAAAGTCAAGCATACAGAAGTTAAGCAAGTGAAGTATATTCTGAGTTCAGAGAAATAAAGCAGTGAGGAAAAGTTTCACCTGTTTATTTTCTGTATGCCTGGTTGTTGTGAAAGGCACACAAATAGGGCCAATAAAAAGCTGGCAGCCCTAGGCCACACTGTTATCTGCTTTTAGACTTCAAAGACAGTCTTTTGTGTTATATTCAGTTTGAGGTCAAGAAACAAAAGACCAGAACAGAAAAGAAAATCAAACTTTTCTGGAGTTTTTCTATTGTTAAATCTAGACTCTAGAGAAAAGTGCAGAACACTTGTTACCACCCTTGACCTCTTCTATCCCATTCTCCTCTACAGCTCTGTTTGTGATATATCATTAGATAGTATGTTTAATCGCTTTTTCCTTTGTCCTTAACACAGAGTATCATAAAAAAGAGTGAGCTTTTTTCAACAATGCAGCAATCTTTGATCTAGCAATACTGCTTCCAGGTTTGAAGTGAAGCTTTTGTCTGGTATAGTTTCAACTTGTGATCATGCTGTTTTAACAGTGAACTTGCTAATGTTTCTTGATAGGTTTTGATTGTAATCAGTTTCTCAGCAGAACCAACACTTACATTTGCACAATCTTGGAGATTAAAGATCTGTGTAATAGTGCTGGTCAGTTTGTCCTACATGTGAGGAACAACTTGATAGCTAATGAAGTCATAAGGTAAATTATGTAGCAATAGTTTGAGAGGATAAATATTTTAGTTGCTTTAGAGCCAGTTCATTAATATAAGCATAAAGAAATTAAACAAAATGTTAAGCCCAGAATCCTGTTGGATAAAAACCTGCACAAGTGATTATTGGGCCAACTATTTGAATCCCAGTCTATTGCATGACATTGAATATTGGCTCTGAAGTTGGTCATGCAATTGACTCTCTGCCAAAGAGTAAAATTGTTTGTATTATTATTATTTCCCACAAGGGACACTCCACCAAAGGATGAGAACTGCTTGTGTGATTAATATTGTGCTTATTTTTCCCCTCCCCATTGGCCCAATTATTTCATTACAATATCAAATTTAGTTCAAAATGGCTAAATCTAAAATTGCATCTGTTGTTGCATTTTAAATGTCTTCCTTCTCATTGGATTCTCCAATAGAGGTGCAGTCAGTTGAATCTGGCCACAAAGTTGCCAGTACAGTGATACCTGATACAACGTCCAAACTTGGTTCCACAAGTTTGGACTTTATACGGATTTGGACTTTGTATGAGGCATGCAAAATCCTAGCCACGATGCCTCATACAACATCCAAATCCTTGCTGCAATGCCTCATACAACGTCGTTTCCATAGAGATACATTGTACTGTAACAGCAAAAACTTCAGGGCAAAGTCAAGGAAACAGACAGGAAACGGACAGAACTTTAAGAAATCATTGTCTAAAGGCTAAATACATTATAAAAACATTGCAAACAACCCTGATTGTCTAAGAACCTGAAGAATGCTGCAAAAATCCCAGGAATGCTTCTAAACATTCTGATGAAAAAATCCAAAATCGTGCTCAAAACCAATCCTAAACACTCTTTGCCTTGTGCAAAACCCACAAGAGCAATGCACGCATGTGTCCTACCTTTTGTACTGCCCAGGCACAATGCAACCTGGGAAACCCCCCAATGCCTCATACAAAGTCGTAGTGACTTTGTATGAGGCAACTTTTTTCAAGGAATGAGATGATGTTGTATGAATTCGATGTTGTATGAAGCGGACTTTGTATGAGGTATTACTGTACTATAATATGACCTCAGGATAGTCTGACATTCATCTTGTATGTTGCACTGTTGGTTTAATTAACATACAGCAAATCAATGCCAAATTCTATAATTTTAGCATTTTCTCCAGTTATTTTTGGGTATTTAAAATTTAGGAGGAAATCCTGTTGTGCAATTGTGCAAATGGCTTAGGTTTTAGACACAAATTGGTGTAAGTTAATGCCTATCGACAAATTTTATCTGTTGTATGCCAAATTGTATGATTCAGCTGTATGACAGAGATTTCTGAACTTTGGGGAATTTGTATCTACATGTTACGCTGTTTGCATAACTGCAGAACAAGATAAATGTTCTCAGAATATTGAATAAGATTTTAAACACGTGTAACATCAATATTGTGAATCATATTTTATCTTGGTTTACAATAATAGTCATATTTCTATTATAATTCTTATTATAGGAATAGGGCGAAAGTTAGGATTCTTTATCATATTTACAATTGATCTAATTGCTATCATGTTTTGTTAATTATATGTGATCTGCAATGTTTTTCTAACTGGCTTTCTAGGGGGAATCAGTGTAGGAGGTTTTTAGACTTGTACTTGACATTTGAAATGGAACAGTCCTGTTTATAGGAAGATGGCGCAAAAGTTATTCAAGAGGTGAAAACTTGAGAAAAAAATGGGATGACTCATGTCTTGATAGAAGTGAAGCATGGTGCAGATTAGGAACTATTAAGATTTGCCAGAGGTTGCTAGTCCTAGAAGACTGTTTAAGTGCTCACTGTCAACAGGAAAATCATGAGCAGCACTTAAGTGGCCCACCTCTGATTTATTCATAAACCTCACATGAGCACTTGGCTTTATTCTTGCTCTGGTAAGGGGAACTGATTCCAATGAGAACAAGAATAAAGAGCTCCTTGCGTGGTCCAGAAGTAATAGCACTTTACCTCAAAGCATGACCGACATTCCCAAGCTCAGTTATATTAGAGTTGACTTTGCTTCTGTGTTTATACTCAGATGAAATGTTACAGAAAGTAATAAGTAATATACTTAGCAAACCTTCTAGATCCAAAAGCAATTGTGGAACTGGAACTGAAGTTCTTCATCCTTCAGAGGGTGGTTTCTCTTATAGAACCCAATGAATTTCTTTCCAAATCATTTTAACTTTATGCTGCTGCTAAAATTAGAGAGATGAAATAATTTTGCTAATAGGGTAATAAAAAATCTTACTTGTAGAAAATGCAGACAGAACTTAAGCTACCTTGTGTTGTTTTGAGACAGAAATTTATTTCCTGATTTATTAGGCATTTTGATTGCTTCACTTTATGTTTTTCTAAAAATGGGGTGTATACTAGTTCACAATGGGGGAAGGGATTTTACAAGACTAAAATTGTATATGTGCAGTGGAGCAAAGGTTGAACATAGTTATTTAAATCCCGAGAGAAAAATTTAGTTAATGGAGTCATGTTCTAATCCTGTCCAAATCTGCCCTTTTCTTATATAGGGGAGTTTATTTGTGGCTACTTAAGGTTTAGGTACTTTAAAATGGACTTGTATTTTCACAATGCATTAATAATAAAAAAGAATCAGACTAGAAGATAGTGATGAGAGTTAATGATATGTCTTTAGATAAAGCAGTATTTGTGTACAATCTGATCACAGCTATCAGCTCATTTGTCATGGCTGAAGTGAAAATGTCAAGACCAATGAGCATATGAGTGCTGAAGGGGGCGAAAGGGCTTTTGGAGAGACACTTTTTTTCTGGGAGTGGGCCACAGCTTAAATACAGCTCTAGGGAAATACTTGGATTAGCTAACTCTGTCCACAAATCCCTAGCATAACAGAATTAGTTGGAAAAATGAAGTTTTTTGTATGTGTGTGTTGGGGGAAGGGACCATTGCTGTCACATTACCCTAGGCTGCTGCCCAATAAGTGTAAAATAGTGAGACACAGTGTTGTGCAAATTTAAGCCTCTAATTTAATTATGCTCTAGTAAAAATATTGCTATCCAGCATCACAAGATGCCCCCCCCCAATTTAGCAGCTGTTTTGTTTGATGCCGTATTATTATGTTAAAGTGCATACAACCTTTGACATTTTGAGAAATTGCATCTGATTGCATTTTTAGCATTCAGATAGGAGTAAATTGCATGCATATATCTGTGGGAGGTAATGTAACAAAGAACCATCAGAGCTGAATGAAATGTAACATTCTTGTTTCCTATGACTGTTTCCACCCCTCCCCTTGAACTTCTAATTCATAATAACTAAATATTTCCATGTTGTAGTTCCTTTTCTTTATATTGGAAACTAAGTTTCACCTGGCTCCAATGAAGCCTGCACTCATTTTTCAGTGCAGATGAGACCAGCTACCTTAAGGTTGGTTTGTATGTTATAAAAAAAAAAAGCAGCAGGGGAGATAAATTCAACTTCCTGTTTCATAATAGATTGGGTGTGTGTGTAGAGGGAGAAGCACTTATTCTTCCTTTTTATCATTTATTTTAAAGTGTTTATTTTAAATGTCCACTTTCTCTGTTTATAATTGAGGACTTTTGACTGACATAAACTGTGTGCTATATTTGTTAAGTCCCAAATGTTGATTTGTTGGTAAAGTAGCAAACAGTGATTATTTGTTTTCAGTAACACAGAGGCAATATTTTGGTGTCATGTTTCTTTTCTTTGTATTCAGAACTTATGGTATCCAGTAATTTTGAATATCTGCCTGTATTGGCTGTACTGTAATTGCTTTTTCTTCTTCAGTAGTGGGCAGATACCTAAAGTTGTGGAATTTGCTCATCCTGCTAAACAGGGAAAGCTAAAGCTCTGCTACAAAGATAAGTAAAATCATCTACTGTGATTTTCCATACAGTTTCTTTTTTTGCTACATATGTTCTTAGGGCTAAGCTGAGACAATTTCAGTCTAAACAGAAATGGGTGCTTTGTTAATGCTGGACTTCATGTTAAGCTTATTAAATTGTTTGCAGAGTTTATTTTCGTTGTGCTATAAATAATCTAAGACAGTAGTTCCCAGTGTTTGCTCCCCAGATATTGTTGGACAATAGCTCCAGAATTCCCAGCCAACATCGCCAATGGTAATATATTCTGGCATTTGTAGTCCAACAGTTTCTGACAATTGAAGGTTAGGAGCCAGTGGCTAATTGCTCAGAGTACAGTAAATACCTCATACAAAGTCCGCTTCATACAACATCGCCTAATTCCTTGAAAAAAGTTGCCTCATACAAAGTCGTGCAGCTTTGTATGAGGCATTGGGTTTTTCCCAGGTTGCATTGTGCCTGGGCAGTATAAAAGGCAGGACACATGCGTGCATTGCTGTTGTGGGTTTTGCATGAGGCGAAGAGTGTTTAGGAGTGGTTTTGAGCGCGATTTTGAATGTTTTTGATTTTTTTCGTCAGAATTTTTAGAAGCATTCCTGGGATTTTTGCAGCATTCTTCAGGTTCTTACACAATCAGGGTTGTTTGACATGTTTTTGTAATGTTTTTAGCCTTTAGACAATGATTTCTTAAAGTTCTGTCAGTTTCCTGTCTGTTTCCTTGACTTTGCCCTGAAGTCTGTGCTGTTACAGTACAATGTATCTCTATGGAAATGACATTGTATGAGGCATCACGGCAAGGATTTGGACGTTGTATGAGGCATCGTGGCTAAGATTTTGCATGCCTCATACAAAGTCCAAATCCGTATAAAGTCCAAACTTGTGGAACCAAGTTTGGACTTTGTATGAGGTATCACTGTATGTACAAGCATAGTTAGAGTAGAACATCAGGGACAGGACAAAGAATGTACGGCCCACTATCCATTTTGTCCTAAAATAAGCTATACTTAGGCATTAAGTTACCTGAATTATAAATATAGAACTACACTGAGTTCTATACAGGTGAAACTCGGAAAATTAGAATACCGTGCAAATGTTCATTCATTTCACTTAAAAGGTGAAACAAATATATGAGATAGACTCACTACATGCAAAGCGGGAAATGTCATGCCTAAATTCGTTATAATTGTGATGATCATGGCGTACAGCGTACATGAGATTATGTGATGATTATGGGGTACATGAGATGGGGTGGGGGTGGGGTTTTCATAAGCTGTAAGCCATAAGCATCAATATTATAACAAAGTAAGGCTTGAACTATCTCACTTTGCATGTAATGAGTCTATCTCATATATTTGTTTCACCTTTTAAGTTGTATTACTGAACTGAATGAACATTTGCATGATATTCTAATTTTCCGAGTTTCACCTGTATTCTAACTATTTTTTGCATTGTGCTCCATTAGTTTTGCTAATGGTTTTGATTTGTAATTTAGACAATGAGATTAAAATTAAATGAAATTATTGTTGAGGTGTTATTGAAAGTGGCTTTCATCCATCAGTAATAGTAGCGAGACTACTGGGACTCTTTCATAAGAATATATGGATTTTCCTGCTGGATAAGATGAAAGGGTTGTTTCATCCAGCATTCAGTTCCCACAGTGAGCAATCAAATGCCTATCAGAAGTCCTCAGGCTGAAGAAGAACACAATAACACACTCCCATATGTTGCCATATAACTGGTATTTGGAGGCATACTGCTTTTGAAATTCCGGGTAATATGGAGTCCTCATGACTTGAAGCAGTTGTTAGTTTCCCCCTCTATTAATTTATCAGTCTGGCACTACAGCCATCTAATTTGACAATCATCACTACATCTTGTGATTATAAATTCCACTATGGACACTACAAAAAAGTACTTCTGTCCTTGATTTGCCCACCATTTGACTTCACTAGATAACATCAGGTTATAAAAATTACAAAAGAGGAAGACAAATATCTTCCATCTATTTTCTTTAGATCATTGGTTCACCCACCCCAACTAACCATCATTAAAATCCTGACACCCCCTCCCCCGGGGACATGTAATTCTTATTATTCAAAAAGTGAACTCTTATTAATATGGAGGAAGCCTAAAAGGCCATTAACTTTGTCTAAAAAAGCTTCCAAATTGCTCCCCTTAAAAATCAAATTGACCCCTGTGGGAACCATGGTTTTTTAAATCATGCTTACTTTTATATGCCTCTGTCATATTCTCCACTCTCTCACCATTTTTCCAAGCTAAAAACAGAGCTGGGCGGGCTGAGGAGAATGGTGGAGGACAGGGGTGCCTGGAGGTCAATGGTCCATAGGGTCGCAAAGGGTCAGAATCGACTGTGCGATTGAACAACAACAAAAAACAACCTGTTCCTTGTAAGACAGTTTTTCCAGAAGTTTGATTAGCTTGGTTATATTTTTATTTAACTTTTGTGCCTCTACAAGGTGCAGTAACCAGAACTCTATGTAGAATTTCAAGTAGTGTTGCACCATATTGCATTAAGGCATTGTAATGTTCTCACATTTCTTTTTAAGATACCTTTTCTGGTAATTCTCAACATGGAATTTTCTTTTTGATGACAGCAACATACCAGGCTGATGGTGTCCACTGTAACTTCAAGATCCCTCTACTCCTTCTGATCCCACCAGCATAGTATAAAACTAGATTTGTTGCCCCAGTGAGCACTATTTTATACTGAGCAGGACTTGTTATTTGAATGCTCCTTCTCTATCCCCATTTCAATCTGGAGAGAACCCTTTGGAGATTTCTTCATAGTTCCTTTTAATTACCATTTTGTGTCATTTACAAACTTGGACATATCACTGCTCACGCTAATCATGGATTAGTAATGAAAAATTTATAAAACACTGGTTCCAAAACATAACACAAGGGGTGGCCTTGCTGTCTACATCTCTTCATTATAAGAACTGTAATAGAACTTTGTTTTTGCTTTGTTTTTCGTTTCTTAATTAGTTGCTGACTCATAAGTGGACTTATGTTACACTAAGCTAGAATTGGAAGTCCAATAAATAATATCTAGGGCCATCCATATCAATTTATTTGTTGAATCTCAGAAAATTGTTTTGAAGTTTGTGAGATAGCAAGAGTGACTTGCAGAAGCTACTGATCTTCTTTCAACAATACTTGCTCTTCTTGTTTAATACCTTTATCTTTAATAATGCCTATTACTCTTTGAGTTATTTTCTGCAAGTTTGAGATCTATACCTATAAGAAGAGGGTTGGGCTGTGCATGTCCGCACATGTCCAGCCTAACCCGTAATGAGCCAGCCACACTTAGCTTTTGACCTTGACACCATCACCGTGTGGGTCCAGGAGCCGAGGGTGGAAAAACAAAAACACTATGATACCCAGCATTCTCTGTGCCATGGCATGCCTCAGCCAATCAGGCTGAATGCAGAGGAGGTGGGACATCCAGCGTGCACGACAAAAAAATGGCCGACTCTCACGCCTTTTCCCCTCAACACCTGCTCTCTGGCGGCCCTAAAATGCTTCCTCTCCGCCGCCACCGCCGTTCCTGCCGCCGCTAGCCCAGCACAGTTCGCCATGTAGATCAGCCGGGTGAGAAGGAGGTGGCAGCCGAGAATCGGCTCACGCCAAGACTCGCCCCCCGGCACCGGCAGGGAAAGGGAACAGAACGCTTTTGCCTCCCACCCTTCCCTGCCTCCTCCTTCCACCGTCAGGGAAAGGGGAAACAGAATGCTTCCGCCTCCCACCCTTTCCTGCCTCTCCCCCGGCAGGGAAAGGAGGAACGGAACACTTCCGACTCCCCCTTCCCTCCCTACTCACCCGGGTGCCGCCTCACCTACTCACCTGCTGCCTCCCTTCTCTCTTCCCCTCCCTCCCCCCTCTCTCTGTGTGTACACACCCCAAAACCACCCCACCACCAACGCACAAAACAATACATGCCCGGCAAGGCCGGGCACAATAACTAGTCAGCTTCATCAATACTGGCCTGGGGCTGATGAGGATTTTGTGTGCCAAAAGGGCTCAGGACCAGAAAATGACTTGTGGAACTGGATCAGTGGTATGGGTGTCATGCTACAATGCAGAAGGCAACTAGAAGGCCACAGCATTATATTGCTCTCAGGACAATCTTAATGGCTGAATGCCATATTGGATAGCCAATATTTGGAATCGGATACAACACTTTAAAAAAAGAAGAAGAAGAACATACAATTCTTGTGGTGGTCTAGGCAGATTGCATTTTATAGCATGATTATTTGGTAGAGGATGCTATTTGAATTTCTGTCTTGGACAGTAGAATGTCTGTGATTGACCCAGTTCATCAAAGGCAACTTGCACTATTAGCATACAGTTAAAGATGAACTGTGCCATGCCTTGTTTATAGTTGGAATAATAATGCTTAAGGATGAGAAACAATTGTATAGTGTTTTTCTAAAGCACAAAGGTTTGAAGAATATAAATAGGATTGATTTGAGAAAATATAATATATGATTAAATTATCTGTTGGTTAAATGAATATATTAACTAGCATCTGAGCAAACTGAATATAGAGGAGAGTGAATTGTACTCATTGCAATGATCCTTTACATCTTACCTCATCACAGTACTCAACCTGCACCAGTTGAAAATGTGTTCTAAAGAATTATGGAATACTCTACTATAATGTGGAATCCTGTTTGTTTGGTTATAGCAGAAATAACTGGCTCAGAAGGGGGATTATGTAATCTTGTGTAAACAGGTAAAAAAAGTTTCGCTCATGTTGAGACACTGATGGTTCTTTTGATGTTATTTATTTTGGGAAGTTTTGTAGCTACCAGATGCAAGCCAATTTTGTACTCTTAAATTTTAGTCCTGCTGTGTCTGTGCCTTCTTTGGGAGCTATCATCAGTGATGGGAGCTAGAGATGCTATGTTATCTTGCATCTGTTTTATGAATCTATTAAAAAATTGAAGACAGTATATAAAAGTGTAGGTAGCTCTAAGACAGTGAAATCAGGACACCTGAAATTTGAAAGGTGTGACATTTCTCAGGGATATTTTCCCCCATTAAAGGACTAATGAATTGTAGTTAATTAAAGACTGTCTGAAGTATTTTGTGCCATCTTTACACATTAAGTGTCCCTAATCGTTCCTAGAAGGGTAAACGCAGCCCTGAAGACTCATTTACTCACAGGATCTCTAGAAAGCTCTAATTCCTTCCTCAGGGCCAAGAACTTTTCAGAGAATTAAAAGAGAGAGACCTTTCTTGCTGGCTAGTATGTTGAAATAGGAGAGTAAGAAGAAGAACGGATGAATAAGCATTTTTTTTGGGGGGGGGGCGGGTTGGGAATGAGGAGAAAAAATTGGAACCTGGACAGAAGAGAAGGAACAGTGAAAAGGAAAAAGAACAGAAGAAAAATTAATGGATTTCTAAGGCAGTGAACTTGGTACTTCTGTCTTTAAATAGTTACCATCCATTGCTTTTAGACACATAAATTTGCCTGGCTGTTTATTTATTACTTTGAAAGGCATCAGGAAGTTAATCTATTTGATTGAACCTTTCTTGCAAATTATATGTAGATTTCATAGGAAATGAATTATCCCTTTTCAGATAACATACTTATACACTGGTTTTTGTGTTGAATTCTGTCGATTTCCAGTCTTAACAAGAAATATCTAATACAGTACTTGTTTCCTGATTGTTGAGTATGCATAGTCAAAAGGGGTTGATTAGATTCCCCTTCTCCTTCAGACTTTGAGCTGTTTTAAATGTATAATTACTGTTGCATGTCATCTGATAGCTGCACTAATTGCTGCCAACTATTGTCTGTTTGTACTTAATGCTGAAACCTGATCAACATCCTGCTTTGGTTGATGTTTGGTGGTAAACTTTAATTAACTCTTATTGCATTGAAGAAGAGCACAGGCTCAGTGCTAACTAATCATTTACCTTCATTATGTCTTGACAGCTCCACTTATTTTTTGGTTTTAATAGATATACTAGTTAGTCTGTAAACCTTCATGCCTTTAAGTTGTTCTACATTGATATTTTGCTACTTATATTGGGAATAAATGATTGGATAAAGAATGGTTTTATAGTTGCCAGAAGAAGGTGGGGAGATAGGCTAAAATTCTCCCTATCATAAACTTTAGATCAAATATAGCCTTTGTCATTCAACATAGTCCCTATAAACATGCATTTTTTGAATCAGTACAATTAAGTTGTCTCCTGTTGGAATTCTTGTAACTATTTTTGCAGAAATATTTTTCCTTTAATAATTTTGAAATTAAATAATTAAGTTACTGGCAGATTATATAAAGTTCTACTCAAAATTGTTGGCTATTTAATTTTAATTTGTATGTCATGTTTGTTTGAAAAGAGATGATGTGTAGTTAAATCAAGAATGGCTGATATTTGTTTATAATGAAAACTAATTAAAGTTCATAAATTTTAAAACATAAAAGTTAATTACTGAGTTGCTCATTTCACTTATGCAGAGCAGTTAAATTAACTTGCACTAAAAAATGACAGGTTCTGCATAATAAAAACAAATGTCCCAGCTGATCTTTCACTATGCAAATAAAATTTGCCACAACATTATTCTAGAACAATGGATGGCTTATTAGTGGCCAAAATGCATTTAAAATTCTATTTTGCTTATACAGTAGATGTTTAGCACGAGATTATAATGTATACTGCAGTCCACTGAGCTGCTGTATGTGTTATGTTGCTTTGAAACTTAAGCAGTTCAACACAACTCTATTCATTTGTAGAGATTTCATGAGAGCTTTTCATTGCGGCCAGTGCTTTAAGTGTAGTTATAGCATAGCCATAAGTATGTCATATCTTTATTTCTATGTTGTAATGTACCTAGAAGCCTTTTCTAGAACTCTACAGCATTAGGTTCTGTTCATAGTCATCTCATTATGAAATATCACTAAATAAGCAAGAAATGAAATGTTTAATTAAATAATTGACTTGTCAATTAATTTGATAAAAAAAGAGAGTTGGATCCAGAACTAGTCATACATAAGGTAAACCCAGTGAAATTGATGATACAGAATGAACGTTATTCATGATTAATTTAAGTCCCATTGATGTAAAATGAGTTCAGTATTAGAATGTTCAAGCCTAATCATTTTAGGTCAGATTATGTGTGTTTTATTCTTCTCTTTTGTGTATATTAGTCTTAGCAATTTTAACATGTGTAACAAATATAGACAGTATTATATTTGTTTGGATAGAATATGTTTAAAAAACATCAGGTAACGGTCTATTACAGAGGGATAGAATTCCTTCAAAACATCTATTGCCACCCAGTTCTGTAGAAAATACAAAATTGAAATGATTGTTGTTACTACTACTGATTTCATCAGTTTTCAGTTAATTCTGCTTCAAAACATCTTGATTTAGAACTTTAGTTTCAGTGATTTAAGTATTTAAGTAGAATATGGTTTTTTGTTACAGTATACTTTTTGTTAAATTTAGTGATATTAAAGAAATATTTTTATTTTATTTATATAATGATTGTCTTTCATGTTCTTTTTAATTTCATTTTTTATGCTTTCAATTTACATCTAGGATTTCAGACCTATACATGCTTACTTGGCCACAAGGCCTGTTGATGACAGTGGGTAAATCTGAGTAAATGTGGATGGGATTGGACTGCACAATATATAAATCCACTATTGGTTGGAATAAAAATAAATAAATCGTGGAGGTTTTATGAGTGAGATTATTGACAATTAATTCGTTACATTTAATTTGTTACATTTAATAAGATAAATGTAACAAATACATTCACAATCTACAGGGGATTATAAAAAGGGCAACTCCTAAGGATCCCATGTGTGCCAAACTTTGTGTTGGTAGGGTTGTTAATGTTCACTTTCAAATCAAGTGGAGTTAATATTCTTTGGGTGAACACTCTTTTTGGATATTCCTGTAAAATTCCTTTAATTTATATAACCATTCATATAGTATGTTGCATCCAGTACAATAATGAATTTGATTTTGCAGATTAATATTCATTCACTGGAGAAAAATCAAAAGGTTTAAGCAGTCATCCTTGTAATCCTATTTTGCATAGATAAGACAAAGGAGAGTGATTACTGTTCAGAGCCCACTGGGTCACTGCTGTTCAGATGCATCTTTCTCTAAAAGTATGAAATGAGAAAAAGGGTTGCTTTATTTTCAGATATTTAATTATAGGTCATCTAATTAAGACTCCTTTGTGAAATCCCACGCCAGAGCTTCTGCTAACCAAAGGCAACAGACTTTGTTGTCAGTGTGAAATACTCAGTTTAAAGCCACATAATTTTTACACTGAATATGCATTTGGAATGTATCACAAAATATTTGTCATAGATAATACAGTAAATTAGACCTGTGTTCTATAATGATTCTGAAGAAAACACATTTGTGATAGGTTGCATGACTTGCTTGAAAGAGAAGGAGTTGCACTTGTTTATTGGAAACTTGGGAAGAAAATACAAAAGCTAATGGAAAAAATATCAAAATATCAAAAACTTTTATCTTGCTATAATGTATGGTCTTCCACTGATTCTTCAGTATGTGAAACAAAAATTTAGATGTACAGGAAGAACTCAATTTTTTTAATAGTTTGAAAAGATAGCTTTTGAAGGTTATATAGGAGAAGCAGATGAAACAACAGAATGATTGAACAGCCAGTCAAGTATGCCATTTGCAAACTTTTTTAGTTTTCTCTTTAAAGTGCTGTTTTAAGTGTAGAGTATATTTGGTTACATCCCTTTATTCAAACTTAATTACCTTCTCCCCTTTGTCATGACATGGGTGGAAAGTTTTTGCCGTGTCAGGAGAGGTCGTCACACATTCTTTTGCGGTTCTCTTCATTAATTCCTTCTTGCAGAAGCATTTTCTGTCATGCTGGGAAGGTAGAAGGGTGTAATAGAAGAGCCCTGAAACATCAGCAGGAAGCTCTAAGCTGGTTAATGCAGTATAATTGTCTGGACATAGACTGGTCTTTGTTTGTGTCGTTCACTTCAAATCAGCTGTAATTAACTCCAGAGTGTTTCCAGATTGCCAGCAAAGAAAAATTACTGCTTTTCTGTTTTAAATTGAAAAGCTCACAAAGACATTAACTATGCATATTGCTTTTACTTTGATATAATTCCATTCTGTAAAGGGAGGAGGGGTTGTTTAGCACCCTCTTCCCCAACTCTGTACCCTTAAATCATTCTGTTATAAAGCTCTTTGCCTAGGAGTCTGTTAGCATATTTGTGAATTAGTTTGTTTGTTTTTTGTTAAAAGTTTTCTTTCTATCAGACAACTGCCACGGTATGTTACAGTTGCTTCAGTGGTTACTTTGGTCCTTCAAGGTTTTCCTTCATGTGCTGGAAGAAGGTTGTAGATGAATATGCAGGAACTGTCATATATGCAATTAAAGTAGAATTCTTTTATAAAAGAAGCATAGTAAATTTCTTTTTGACTAATACATATACAGTATTCCAATATTCACTCTGTACAGGTAGTATACCTGTACTTGGAAATTTTGAATACACTAATTGCAAGAAAATGGTCTGTTTTTAAAACTGTTTGACTTGTGGTCAGCCAAATGCCTGCCACACCCTCTTTAAAATGTACTGGTACAGTACTTTATAATTATGGATTCTTGTATGGTCTAAAATCAGGGAGTTGAGTGAGTGAGCCTGTAGCTAATGCATCTAATAATACAGCGCTGTATACAAAAGATCTGTCAGCAACTGATTAAAAAAGGTCTAACTAAATCTCTCTCTCTCTCCCCCCCCCCTTTCTTCTTAATTTAACAATAAGGAGTTTAAGCCTCAATGTGGCTTTAGCAACCAAAGAAAAGAAGCTCTTGGTGTCTGCATAATACCACTTTGATGGATTTTTTCATCAGCTCTCTGTACGTGGAAACAAATAAACAAGTATAATTATACCTGTGAAGGCCCATTCATTGCTTTGTCAGGATTAGATATATGTGCAGTTTTCACACTGAGCCTCTCTTTTGTCTTTGCCTAACACACTATGACATATTGATAGAGGATTTGGGATGGGGGAAAGGCCACAGTAGAGACAGAGATGACCTTTTGGAAATTTGATATAATTCAAGGATTTCTATTTATTTTCTTTTTAAAAAATATCTGAAACTTTCCCCTAAATTCTAATGTAAGTGGGCAACTTTTAACCCATTTTTAGCAGGGTAAAAATCAAAGAGTTCTGAGATGTCTAAAGAGCAGATGGGAATAAAAACAATAAGCTAAGACGTCTCTTAGTCTTCTTTCCCAGCACTTTGCACTGTAGCTAACCTAGCATTCCTTTCCCATTATCCTATCCTCTTGATCTGATCACGTTCTTTTTAATTTCACAAATACTGTCTCCCTGGACCGTAGAAGAGGGCTGGGGCAATATCAATTAAAAAACAGAGGTAGAACTGGCATTTCTGATTCTCAACTATAATGGGAACCCTGCATTCTAAATGCAGAGGAATTCTTCTATTGTTCAGAAAATCACTCCCTTTTCATTAGCAAAGCTGTCTGTAGGTGGGTTTTCTAAATTCACTGAGAGTTTAGAAAAGTGCTTTTCCAAGAGGAAAACGGAGGTTAATAACTTAGTTTTTACACAATGTCCTTTTATGCTTGGAGAGGAAAATAGGGAAAGATAAATTATCAAAGTCATTGGCTTTGCAAATTTACTTACAGAATTTACCATATTAAACAGGCTATCAGGTATGTATTTAGATAAAATAAACTGATAACTCTTTACAACAGGATTTGCTTTCCTGCATTTTTCTTTGGTGGTTCTTTTATTATGCAACAAAATGAAGAGTATTCATGTTTAAGTAGAGAGGTAAAACAAACACATATGGATATATGGAAAGCTTTCTTCTCTATGTTTCTGCATTTATGAGAGCTCTAAAATCATTCATCCTGCATATATTGTCTGCTGTATTAAAATAGAGGGCTTCCCTCTTGATACTGAAGATACTGCATTAATAAAGAACAGGTATCTTCAGATATTTGATGCACATTGTCACTTTAATATTTAATTCTCCATTAGAGTATATACTACACAGCTTCCTTTCAGATAACATTGACCATAAGGAACTGAATCCTGATGGGCATGATTGGTCCTGAAATTATGTAAAACTGATTCTTATAGTTTGGCAGTATATAACATTACAATTCCCTGATAGATTTTGCTATTTTCTTTTTTAGGCTGTGTTGCTTAATGTTTAGTAAGGCACTGGAGCAGGAGTTCTCAACCTTTTAAAGCCGGGGACCAGGTCACACTCCCTCAGACAGCTTTGTGGGCCGGAGGGCCATTTTGCCCTTCCTCCACCACATGGCACTTCCTGATGTGGTAGAGGCATGGGGGGCACATGAAACAGTGCCACGGGCCACATTCAGCCCACTGGCTGTAGGTTGAGAATCTCTGCACTGGAGGATATAATCTCTGCCCTGCAAGTCTAGTTCTGTAAAGTCATCAATAAATGGGATGTTGCTGAAAGTCTGGTCACTAGGATTTGGATCCTACTTATTACTTTCAGTTTAGGAAGAGTAAGACAGATATGTTAATCAGGGATACAGGCTTTCCTTCCCCCTATACTCAGCAGTGTTGCCTTGCTTCCCACCTCCCCCTCTCCAGCTTTAGAAAGACTTTATGCTTTGGATGTATACTGTTTATGCATAGTTAGCCTTCGTGAAGTAAACA
>JAWDJD010000004.1:300181917-300241917 GCA_035047305.1 Bradypodion pumilum
TGCATAACTGCTGTAAATTACCTGCAGCTGTCGTAAACGCATTTACAACAGCCACAGGTTAATTATTGCAGCATTATGCACATGCGCGGGTGTGTTATGTGCACACACATGTGTGTTTTATTTCCACTTCCAGGAGCAGCAAGGATGGCATGGACCAGATTTATTGATGCCGTGAGTCAGATCCGGTCCATGGGCCATAGGTTGGGCACCCCTGTTCTAATAGCTGTTAAATTTGCAGACAAAATTGTCTGGATGGGTTCAGTTGCTAGTATTACCGCTCTGTTAACTTAGTTTTATATACACCATCTGTATAGTTGATGTTTGTTTCTGACTACTGACAATTAGAAACTTAATAATTTGTGTTCATCTATATTATTGTATAATCGGTGGCTCATTATAGGACATTAAATTAATAATAATAATTAATACCCTTTAGCACCTTTTGAACATTTAAATAGTCTGAACAACTCTCTTAGATTGGTTGGAAGTAATCTCATATTGCATATGGAAGGCTCGGTCTCTGACCAAATGCCTTGCTTATGAAAATAAAAAAAGGTTATAATTAAAAATAGTGACTTAACCCAACACCTGTAACCAACAATTTCAGGTGATCTAGCAAGAGGTTTTTCAGTAGACATTTTTCTATCATTAGCTCAAGTGGCTAAGGCACTGACTGGAAGGCGGGAATCCCGTCAACAGATTGATTCCCAAGGATGGAATGAGCTCCCGTCTTTGTCCCAGCTCCTGCCAACCTAGCAGTTTGAGACCAAGAAATTGCAGGTAGATAAATAGGGACCACTTCAGTGGGAAGGTAAATAGCGCTCCGTGCACTCAGGTGTCTAGTCATGCCTGCCACATGACCACGAAAACGTGTGCAGAAGCAAACAGTGCTGGCTCTTCAGCTTTGAAACAGAGATGAGCACTGAAGCCTAGATTCGGATATAACTAGCTTTCGAGCAAAGGAAACCTTTACCTTTACTAGCATACATTGTGTGACATGAAACAGAAACTCATCAAAATATCTGAACTGTAATACCCCTGTTTCTCATACGTGTGTACGTGAATCATACGTGTGAAACTTAAAATTAGCAGTATGTAAAGGATTTAATGAAACTACAATTAGTGTTGTTAATCTAGACCCTCAGGTTGCAAAAGCTTTGCTGTTTTGTTATTTTATTGATCAGCTTTCATGTCTTTGAAAATAAAATTCCAGAATGACATTATGCCCAGTAGGAGTAATTAAGGCTATCTGATGAAGGAATTTAGAAGTTGAAAGGGATGATTGTAATTGATCCTGATTCAATCCTATTACAGCTTTGTATAGTTTAAGCTCTAGAGAAGGCAAGCCTCTTGTCAAGGCTTTATTTTACTTATGTCTTTGTGTGTGTGGTATGTATGTTTAACTGTGCTTTATGCTTTCTGGTCTCTACTTTCCCTTTTAATTTTTCCCCCTGTAGTAAATAATGAGCTGCCACCTGAAATCCGGCTTGCCAGTGGTCAGCTAATGGGTGATGACCTGTCCCTCCTTACTGCAGGAGAGCTGTCACCTTATATCAGTGACCCAGCGCTGAAGCTATTCCAGTGTGCTGTTTGCAACAAATTCACCTCTGACAGCCTGGAGGCCCTAAATGTACATGTGAGCAGTGAACGGTCGCTCCCTGAAGAGGAGTGGAGAGCTGTAATTGGAGACATCTACCAGTGCAAGCTCTGTAACTACAACACGCAGCTCAAAGCCAACTTCCAACTGCACTGCAAGACTGACAAACACATGCAGAAATATCAGCTGGTGGCTCATATTAAAGAAGGAGGCAAAACTAATGAGTGGAGGCTGAAGTGCATTGCCATTGGCAACCCAGTTCATTTAAAATGTAATGCCTGTGATTACTACACCAACAGTGTGGATAAATTGCGCTTACACACCACCAATCATAGGCACGAGGCAGCCCTGCAGCTCTACAAGGTAAGTGTTCACAACTAATATAAACTGGTCAAAAACAGGGAGTGGCAGATACATTTTACAAATGTTAGCAGAATGATATTTTGATTTATCTGTGAGTTAAAGGCTTACTGAACACAATAAAGAAGCAGAGTTCAGGCAACTGAACTAAAAATTGCCACACCTGAAACTTTTGTAGATTTACCTTGCAGATTTACCTTACTTTAAAATTTATTTGAACCTCTATGTATATTATTAGCTGTATAGTCATATGTGTGTGTATACTCGGAAGAATTTCCATTGAGTTAGATTATGTTTAATTCCTAGTAAGTGGCACACAGGATTGCAGTCTGAATTCTTAAACCAAAATTAATATTGTCAAGTTATTTATGGATAAACTCATTTTTTATCTTTACTAAATAACTGCTTTTATTAACCAATACTTAACTTAGAATACCTTCATGAATTTTAAATATAGTTTACTTTCCAAAATGGGGTAGCCTTCCTAGCACCGAGGGATCAGAAATGATCCTATTTCAAGCTTGTTCCCTCAGTAGGTACCCAAACAAAAGATACTCCTATCACATTTTACCATTAAGTATTCAGAAGTAAACACTGTCATCCCTTTCCTCACCCTTTCCCCCTTAATAATGATTTTTCATTAACATGATATGGATATGGGAAAGTGATGAATACCATTTTTACTCAAGATTACACTTTCCATGACACTTTCCAGGACCTAATCACTAAATAACATTTTAACGGTGTTGGATTTGTCTTGGTGCCTTTTGCTCAAATACAGGTATTGCACACTGATGTCTAGATTTGAGATTCATGAAGGATTGCTCTGATTTTTGTTTTGCTTTGTTTTTACTTGTTCATAAAAGTTCATTACTGTAAATTAGTATTTGCTGCAATTGTCTGAGAAGTGTTGGAAAGTTGTGTAGAAAGAGTTACTCGCTAGTAGAACATGACATGAATCTTTCCAATCAAAGGCAAAAAGATAATATATGTTTCCCCTCAAACTATAAAATAATGCACATGTAAGTGCAACAACATCAGTTCTGTAGACAAGAATGTCTTTATTTCTTCTTCAGTCACAGCTGGAAAATTACCTATAATTTGTTTTGTATAATATACTGTGCCCCAAGGAAATGTCAAGTATATGGCTGAGAATAACATGGTGCAGTTTTATGCTGCAGATGTGAAAATGTATTAAAGATTTAAATCCCTACATTCTTTTAATAATTGACTGATTTAATATATGAATGTAACTACCTATGTGCTTAGGTGACAATGTAGACCTATTTACAACACACTTCACTGGGTCCAAATCTAGGTGTATTAAGGAATTATTAGTCCCCCCCCCAGTATTCTTTAAGAATGAAATAGTATTTAAATCCAGATTAGAAAGATGTGAAGAAAGAAGACCATGCTAGAGAGAAGTAAGCATGTTGTTTTCAAGCAAACAGAGAACAAGCTGCCATTTCCCACCCATCCTTGCATATGAGACTTTGATACTTTACAGAAAATAGTTGATCTTCATCCTTTTCACCCCTTTAAGTTGAAGTTTGCAACAATGTGCTTGATATGATCCATATATGATAAAATATATCTTTTAGCAGGCATACTGCTGAATATATTAGGGACCATTATCTATCTTCAGCTGCAGAGTGGACTAGAAGCCTACCTTTGCATTTTAACATGCATTAGATTTGGGGGAAATTAATCACAGCATTCTAGATTCTGGGTTGTCAAAGTGAAGCTTTATAGAGACCATGGTGTATAATGAGCTATGTATGACTCTGTTGTTTTTTAAACTTTTCCCCAAACCCACCAACTACATGCAGAGTACTCTTTCTTTGCTATTGCTGCTAGTACGGTAGAAAGGGAAGCACAGTCTCCATCAGGATTGATTGGGAAAGAGATGAGATAAAGGTCTCAGTTACCACCCCCCATTACTTCCCTGGTTATTTTCTAGTGGAAAAAATCACCATTGTCTAATAGCAGAAAAACAAGATATCTGATATGTGTGTGTTTTTACTCACAGGTATAGCTCTGATAAAAGCAGTTTCTGTATACAATGAGGTTACTGGCATGGGCTGGGGGAGCAAGCAGCAGATTATCTGTAGGGAATACTAACTACCTCACTGTATAATCCCAACACTACTGTATCAGATACTTTCAAGGCTAGTGTGTGAATTGGTACACACTCAGTAATAGATTATGGTATCAGATTCTTCCACAACTACTCTTCTGCTGATACCAACAGCCAGATAGGTATCCTTGGAAGCTGGAATCCAGAGAAGGCTAGAAAGAATTCACCAGCTGTATCAGCTAGCTCTAAAAATGGAGTGGAGTGTCAGGCCTATTGACAGTGGTGCAGGCTATAGAGGCAATGAGAAGGAGCAGTTAGATGGAAGGTTGGTCTAGGAGCTGCTGTGAAGGTGTAGGTCTTGGTGACATTAAAAATATTCAATAATAATAATAATTTCCTGTCAGAGATTACTCTGGGTTGAAAGGATTTTTTTAGGGATGCCCAAATGAGGTTCTTTTCATGTCCCCAAGGACAGCTCTTGGGTATTGAAACCTAACCTTCCAGTCGCCAGCTCAGCACCTTAACCACTAAGACACTGGGTGAGCTGCAAAATATTCAGTGATACTGCTTTTCTATGCCTCTTCTCATGATGCTTCTGTTCTCTATATGTGATCCAGCTTGTCAAATAGCAACACAGTTCATATACCAATTAAAGTTTATTTTTTCAGTGGATGTGTGCCATGTACTAGTGCTGAAGTATTCATATCTTAATGACCTATATTGGAAGATAAGATAAGATAAATCTTTATTGTCATTGTCCCCTTGCGGGAACAATGAAATTTCTCGGTTGCTATATATCAACTCGAATAAGGCATATCCCATAATTTAAAACAGCTACAGAAACACCAATAGTACCATACAGTACAATATAAAAATTTATAAATTTATGAATTTAAAATAAGATAAGATGACTTCAGAGTCCACAGTTTCCATTTAAGGCCAAAATTGCTCTGGAGAAGAAACTGTTCTTGAGACGGCTCGTTTTTACCTTCATTGTTCTATATCTCCGTCCCAATGGCAGAAGCTCAAAGAAGCAGTGGCCAGGATGTGATGGGTCTCCTATATCTAATGCTTTTCTGTGGCACCTGATGGTGTAAATTTGTTCTAAAGTGGAGAGTGGACAGCCGATAATACTCTCCGCTGTTTTAATAATTCTGTGTAACATTATCCTATCACGATGAGTACTACTTCCATACCACACACATAAGCCATAAGATTGACTATTTTATTTTTTCTCAATTTATTTTACTGATCATGTTGAATCTTAGCTATAGTTATGGTCAAATGGAAGCTGTATATTTTGAGTATATTCAAAGAAGTAGCATGTCTTGTGCAGGTATTTATTGGCCTAATTATCGAATACTGATAAATACTGTTTATTCTCAAAATTCCCTGAGGCAAAACAGTAGAACTAAAATGAGGTGTATCCTTTGCTTATAAACAATGTTGTATTAACTGACAGCACAACAAATACACTCACCTTCTCCTTGGCTTGAAAACTGTTTTGTGAGTTTTCTCATCCTCTAATGTGGGTTCTGGGCATGCACAGAAGACCGCAACAGGTGAGATCATATCCCTCCAGCTTCTTCTTCTGGAACATTTCAAAGTGGAAATATGTCTTTGGATTCTTATCCAGCTCCTGGAATCCATTGTCATTTCCTTCAGTTTCACTGTTTTGTAGACACTGGCACATGTTAATAGATATGCTCTTAGGAAATAGGATAGTAAGGGTGTGTGAGAGAAACACATGTTAGTTCTATTGCAACCCCCACTCATAATTTGACAAAATGGACAAAAGGTACAAATGGAAGGAATATTAATTTATTTATAACGAACAACATGGCTTCAGAGCCTCACAAAATATTCAAATAATACTATTTGCTCTGCTAAAATATAAATTACTGAGAAAATAATTTCATAAAAGACATGTCTGCATCAAAAGTAGGTAAAGAGACCAGAAAGCAGGCACCATCCACCTTTCCTCTTTCATCTTGTTGCAGGTCCCTTGAATATAAATCTAGACTTAACTATTAAAGGAATGCAAAGGCAGCTATTTGAAATCCTAATGTTTAAAGCTGCCACCATGACCAAATCATTTTTACTAAGGCTGTTATGTATTATCAAATTGCCTCCAATGTATGGCGATCCTATATATGAGTGACTTCCAAAATGACATGTCCTGTGGCCTCCTTTATACATTCAATCCATCTCATATTTAGCCTATAAATTTCCTACGATATAATTTAATTTCAGTAGTATCTGAATGACAGTTGAATAGCTTATGTAAAAACGTCTAGGTAAAGGTAAAATTCCATGCTCTAATCCCCCAAAATTAGTCATGTCAGTGCAGTTTCTGGGAGTTGTACTCCAAAAAGTGAGTTTTCTAAGCATTAATAAATATCTTTTTTTTTTTAATGTTAGTTGAGAAGATTTTTGTTGGCCACGATGAAAAGAAGTAAAAGTTTGGTGACCTATGCTATTGGTATTCATGTGTATTTATTTATTTATTTTATTCACATTTCTATAGCCGCCCCAATCATGAATTTTTAATAATTACTTGCTGTCAAATCGATTACTCTGTATGGCAACCCATACTCTGTATTGCCAGAAGTGAGAAGTGAATTACCAGTTCCTTATTCTGGGGGTGTTCTAGGGCTGTGAAGCTTGCCTAAGCCTGTACAGGTAGCTTTTCTCTGGGGTGGCACAATGAGAAATCAAGCTTTCAGTCCTTAACTGCAGTCAGGGACTTCAACTTACTGAACTGTTAGTAATGCAGCAAGTCAAGTAAAGACATTTCTCTGCATGGGTAAACATTTCAAGAACTAAATGAAATTAAAGTCTTCACTGGAAGAGAGTTAGAAAAATGAATATTGAAATATATATGATCAGTCAAGGAGTATTATTTGATATTTATTCACTGCACTTTTTGGACATCCCACCAACAAGTTTCTCTGAGTAGAAATAAGACTTTTTTTTTAAAAAAAATAAGAATTTATAATAAGTATAAGAATTTATAATGAGTAGTTGGCAACTACTCATAACATTCAATGGGTAGACACATTATAAAGATCAAAGGGTAGCCAAATATCCTTTAAGCGCTATCTGTATTATTCATATGTAATTCATTTTCTGGAAGTCAGCTTCCTACTTACATCTTTTTATGTAGCTCACCAGTATCTCCTGTTACTTTAACCAACTTATTTCTAATACATTTCACTTGAACTAGTAGGTTGTTGGAAAAACATTTTAAAGCAGCAGACTATGTAAAGGTAAGGTTGAGCATATTACTAGATTTCGTATCACAACTGCCTCCTCTCCCGCCTTCCATGTTCCTATAAAATATTTTGAAAGAGTTTTGGAATATAGCTCTCAGAATCCTCTGGCCATCATCATTGTCATGCCAGCTGGGGGGCTTAGGAAATGTTGTTGTTGTTGTTGTTGTTGTTGTTGTTGTTGTTGTTGTTATTCGGCTTGTATGCTGCCCCACTCGCAAAGCGACTGTGGGCGGCTAACAAGATACAAAATATACAGTTACAATTGCAAGGTATCACATTATCATAATACAAAAACATTTCAACATATCATCATCAGAAATCATCACTAATCACAGTATCAAAAAGTATCAGTATCACAATATCAAACAGCATTAGAAAAAGAAGAAAACCTCATTTGAAAAGTCCCATAGCAACACATTTGCAAAGTCCCACAGCACTCATATGAGAAGTCTCACAGAAAGTCCAACAGCAACACAAACATAAGTCAAAAGTCACCGCTCTTGTCTAAAAAGCAACATTCTCAAGCTCCATGGTAAAGATTAGATTCATATATTGCTGTAGTCATCTTGCCCCCTCCCCCATATTTAGTTTGGCCTTGCTATGGAATTTGAACAGATGAGTAGCATATTGTTTCTATTGATAAATTCTCTTTAGAAGGGCAGGACACAATAGAATCTCTGTCAAACTAAATATTGTTGCCAAAATTGTAAGGAGACAGTTTTGCTGCTTAGTTCTACAGCACAAGTCTATTCCTTCTTCCTGCCTGCAGTACAATATGAGGTCCTACATCAGTGATGGCTAACCTTGGCACTCCAGGTGTTCTTGGACTTCAATTCCCAGAAGCCCTGCTCAGCAGGTGTGCTGACGTGGGCTTCTGGTAATTGAAGTCCAAGAACACCTTGAGTGCCAAGGTTAACCATCACTGTCTTTACCATGATGTCTAGTAATGTTTGCTGCAAAAAGGAATATTGGTTAAGATTCCAGAGATTGCAGCACTTTGCTGTAGATCTCTCTAGATAGTATGCCAGTATAAATCTTTCACTCTACCCAACCCTGTTTTTCCCACAACAGCAAGTTTGCCATCTATACCCTCTTACAGTTCTCAGGCTTTATTAAATAGTTCCCCCACTTCACATTTACTTCAGGCACTTTTGCAAACCTTGGGCTTCCCCTAAACGTTTTATGTATGAATGGTGCCATTTTGGCTTTACATGAAGTTTTATATGTTTTGTTTTGCTTCTGTAAATTTTGGAAGGATATGCATTCAGGCCCCAGGATGGGGTATTTAACCTTAAGAAAGGGAGGACTAGTCTGTTAAACCATGCTAAAGTGTATCCCCAACTGTTGTATGGGGCACCAATCTGGCACACCGAGGTGGATCACTCCCTGGAACTACCTCAATCCAGGTTCCTATGGAAGATATTTGGTGTCCCTAATTGCGTCCTGTACGCTTCCGTTGTGCCTTGAAGTGGGTCAACATCTTTTGAACACTAAAGCATGGCTAATAATGTTTAAATTTTGGTTATGGTTACTTTTTGACACTAACCCCCTTAGCCTCAGCTTTCAATTCCCTAAGGAGTCACATTCTTCCAGCTGGCTCTCTTCCATAGAGGCAAAAATTAAAATTCTAGGGCTAGCATTGGAACCAGTGGCTCTATCTACTGCACCAGAGGTCTTTAGATTAATTAAGCAAAGACTTCAACTACCAGACCCGTTGCAGTGAAGCGGATAAAACTTGTTCTCTCCTGAGGTTGGAGATCTTCCCGCAGTGAGTCCAAATGGCTCCCTATTTGTTTTGCCTGACTCTCCCTCGACAGTGCAGGGCCCTTTCACTAGCAAGATTTAACATTTTGCCCTCTGAAATCTAATTTGGGAGATTCAAGAAAGTCCCATATGGCGATAGGTTGTGTCCTTGTGGGGCCAAGTGTGTTGAATCTGTTAGTCACATTCTCTTTGACTGCCTATTTTACAAGGACATCTGTTTCAAATACCTACACCCCATTTTGACCAAACCTAGTGAACTCAGACACCTCTAGATGGCTGCTTTTCTTAAACAATGGCTCCACCGATTACATGGATCAAGTGGCTACTTTTCTGTCAGGTGCTATCATATCACGTCCGTTCAATGGGAGTTGATGATCCTTGATTTTACATGTTTTGGTCATGCTGCTCCTCGTCATTTTAAATGACCTTTCATACCATTTGCACTTGCAATACTTCTTTTAAACAATGACTTTACTGTTAAGAATGAATTAGATATTAGTTCACCAGAATTACTCAATACGTTCAAGTCTATAATGTACATATGACACAAATCAACAATTGTGTGTGCACATTTTATTCCCTCAAATTCTGTACTGCTAAATGTTCATAGGTTGCTCAGTTTCTAGATAAAGTAGTTCACAGACATGGAAGCTGTAATTCTTAATATTGTGTTGTGTAAACTATGGTCAGCTATCGTTGTGTAGATTACGGTCAGCTATGTGAACTTTTTGTTAATTCTTCCCTTTGTCTCCATTTTAATGCCAATAATAATAATAATAATAATAATAATAATAATAATAATAATAATAATAATAATAATAATAATAATAATAATAATAATAATAATAATAATAATAATACTTTTTCACCCAGAGGATCACTGGTCTATGGAACTCCCTGCCAGAAGAAGTGGTGACAGCTGTCAGTCTTGACAGCTTTAAGAAAGGATTAGACAAGTTCATGGAGGACAAGGGTATCAATGCTATAATTATGGATACCTAAGGACAACCTCCAGGTTGGAGAGATAGGCAGGATATCTCTGAATGCCGTTTCCAGGGCCTAATTTTGAATTTGCAAAGTGGTAAGCAGAGTCTTGGGATAGAAGGCTATATGATGTTCATGCTAACTAAGCCAGAAGGAACCTGTGAACACAACAGAGTTACTAGCTGGAGAAAACTGCTTAAAAATGTTACAGAACATTGGGGCTGGTATACTGTTGTCTAAGTGCAGAACAGATAGGCAGTTGCATAAGCATTGCCTCTTTGGCTCCAGCAGATTCTCAAACACATGCCCATCTTGCTTTGGTTGTGAGATTGGACATACTGTATTGGGGATTGAGTAATGAAAAGCCTGCCAGAACCTGGGAGAGGTGCTGTGTTGTTTAAATGATTTCTCTTCTGTGTTTAGGCACTAGGATACTGGCAAGTGATGGGAAAATGAAATAGCAGTGTATCCTTGAACATAAATGGCTAATATCTTCAGTACAAATGTGTAGTCACTAGCAGGTTTATTTTGGTGAACGATGCTGCATGTTTCACAATAGGAGCACCCCAATTGCGTGTGTGTGAATATGTCCCCATGTGAAAGCTGTAGTGTATTAGGCCTGCCTGATAAGTTCACAAAATACGTTGTGCAGTCAATTGCCTAATGCAGGGATGGGTGAGTTCATTGAGAATGAGGGCTATTTTTCAGATTTGATGGCAGCCTGAGGGCTGCAGTCCCTAACTGTGTAGTAATTTTGTTTTAATTGAATAATATAGTTATGTAGCTTAAAGATTGCTACAATGACTTTTTTTTTGTTAACTGAAAAATGAATTTAAATAAAAGAAAGCTTTTTAATTCAAAAAAGTATCCTTTGCAGCCTGTAAGAGCCCAAATTCTTTTTACAATTAAAAATTAAAAGGATGGAGCTTCCAGAGGTGGCAGGGAACCCTCAAAAGATATAGTAGTAGAATTGTCCTAATCAGTCTTCCTGCCTGTCTATTATACTTGTTATCTAGCATATGGTTACTCTGGGCAATTTACATAGATTGAAAACATGTACATAAACATAGATTTCAGTTAATTAAGAGCTAAAATAAAAATAGTCATTACATAACAATAAAATAGTAGCAATATAGCAGGCAGTGATATCTAAGATTAAAAGACAATGGAATGGTTCCCCCCAGAAGCTTCTTTA
This sequence comes from Bradypodion pumilum, assembly GCA_035047305.1. Taxonomy (NCBI): domain Eukaryota; kingdom Metazoa; phylum Chordata; class Lepidosauria; order Squamata; family Chamaeleonidae; genus Bradypodion; species Bradypodion pumilum. The sequence goes on from JAWDJD010000004.1 coordinate 300,193,170, forward strand.
AATAGAAAAGTTTTAAATTTCTTTCTGAAAGCAAGGAGGGATGGAGCATCACCGACTTCTTGAGGAAGATTGTCCCATAGTGACTGTGTTCCAATCGAGAAGACCCTATTTCTTGTTACAAAAATTGAAGGCCCCTCTTGAGTAGCATGCTCAATTGCAAAGACTGGGAGGATCTAGTGTGATGGGCTGATGTAATAGTATGGAGGCACTCCATCATGTAACATGGTCCCAGACCATGCAGGCTTTAATGTCCTTGAACATGATACAGTAGGTAACAGGAAACTTGTGCTAGTGGCCAGAGATGAGAAATGTGGGAATATCTATTTACACCCGTAATCAGCCTGGCCATTGCATTCTGGACCTGTTGAAGTCTCTGCAGCAACCTCAAGGGAAGTCCCATGTACAGAGCTTTGCAGTAGTCAATCCTTGAGTCTACTAGTGTGTGGACCAAAGTTGTTAGGGACCTGTCATCCAGAAAAGGTTGTACAGATGGGGGAGGGGGGAGCTGATTAGACCACAGAAGCAATCTGATGTTCCATTGAAAGTGCTGGGTCGAGCAACATACCCAAATTGTGACCTTGATCCTTGATGAGAATAACAACTTCATCCAAGATAGCACAAAAATGATTTTAGCACTTTCCCCTACATTCTTTTTTTTAAAAAACCATGGATATGGAGAAGGTGGAGCTCTCAGAGTGCTAGAAGCCACAAAAAATGACCTTCTGGGGCAGTGGGCTGCTCATGAGAGACATTCTGTCCACTCCTAGCTTAATGTGACACAACATTTTAGGAACAGACAAGTCAAACTTGTGCTTCCATGCTAGATATGCCTGGTTACATGTATTGCAGTTGGTGTTACTGGTCCTGTGTAATTTGTGAAGATTTATTGTCATGTACATATTTTGAAATTGTAAGATCAAATAAAACTGAATGACCAAAAATATTTGTGGTTTAATGGCAAGTAAGCAAAATTTTTTGTTAGACTGCTAGTTGTGTTTTTAAGAATACTTGATAGCAACATTGCTGTATGACAACTATTTTACCTCCCCCTTCCTTTTATTAGCAAACAATTGATTTGCTACCAATGTTATTATCAGTTTAGTTTGATCAGATCATTTTAGCTCGCTCAGACAGTGGGAAAGTTTGATGACCTAATGCTAGTTTAAGACAGTGAAAGGTTAGTTGAAAAGCATCATCTGCCCAACTGCTTAGCTATAAACTGGCCAATTTAATGAAAATCTGATTTGCAGATGTTGTTTTAATGTATTTGGCAGGATTGGGGCAGGTTTTGCATTAGATGTAAGGTAGTAAAAAAAATTTTTTTTGACCAGAGCAACACCATTTCTTTTATGCTTGATAGTAGAAAACATGTGGGCTATGGTATTTTGGCAGAAGACCCAAAGTTAAAAAGTAATGATGATCTTTCCATATGGATTAAAATTTAGAATATCTTTCTGTCTCTTGCTATCAATGACTGCAGAAACAAATAAGAGGATGATGTTACAATTTCAGAATGATAATAAAAGCCAAGCCAAACAATTATTTTGCATTTATGTAAGAATGAGTTCTTTCTGTACACAGTATAAGTTACTATGGAATAATTTATGAGTCACAACATCTCCTTTGCAGGTCGGTTGACTATGAAGTTCCCAAAAATTTCTTAAAAATGCAGTCTATTTTGCAAGATAATATGATTTCATTTTTCACCTGCACAATAATAGGAAGAGAAAGTACAACAAGCAGATCACATCTTTATTGTGGATTTCAGGCATAGATAACTTTTTAAAATATACATAATTTATACATAAATTATATTTATCTATAATTCATTAACTATATTGCTTTACGTTTTTGAATGTTCAATGCTAAAGGAAATCAGAAGAATAATTTTTTTTGTTGATTAGGAAATTAGGAGAGGGGGTGACTTTGACATCTGCCCTGCCCCCTCTCCCCCGGGGCCTGGGAGGGCCAAAGAGGCACTGTTGGGGAGAGGGGGTGGCTTTGACATCTGCCCCTCTCCCCGGGACTCGAGCCCTCAGCACCTCAGGGCCTGGGAGGGCAGAAGAGGCGCTGTTGGGGAGAGGAGGTGGCTTTGACATCTGCCCCGCCCCCGACTCGTAATATTTTATTACTTGTAAACCACCTTGGGTTGCCCCTTAGAGTGAGGAAGGCGGAATATAAATATAACAATAAATAAATAAATAAAATTGTGACTTTAGGATGTTTTCTCATTTTTAGTCAGGGTGAATAAATACATGCACAACATAGCTGTTTTTACTTATGAGTATAGAGCAGCAGTTCCCAAAGTTGGGCCCAAGATGTTCTTGGCTGTGTTGGCCAAGATTTCTGAGAGTTGTATTCCAAGAAAATCTGGGGTCACAAGGTTAGAAACCACTAATATAGAGGTGTAGTAAAAATAACAGAGCAATACTTCTTCGTTGTGGTCTCTGTGATTCCCACAATTGGGTTCTGCATATGCACAATTACTCGTAGAGAACTTTCCAGAGCTTTAGCCTTGAGCTTCCACATCACTAATGTGCATGAATAAGGTGACTAAGGTGTTCCTGACCCATAGTCATGTTGGCAGAATATGTACTCAGAGGAAGAAAATGTAATGTATTTCTGTTGGCTTCAGATGTTATGTATGGAATATTTAATGCCACCTATATTGAAATGCCTCTGAACACGAGTTTTTGTGTTTTGAATATGAATAGTATAGGCAATATTTAAAATTTTTCACTAAAAGGGCTCAATTTGTTTTAATGTCATTCATAACAAAGTAGGAGAAGAAAGATGTGGTAGGTTATTTGCTAAACTGCTCTTAAACTAAGGTCTTTTAGATTTGAAATCTCTTTACCCACAAAAGATGTGATTCAAAGGTACATTCTTCAGAGATTGTGTAGAGTTCTGATTAAATGAATGGAAGTTGAATTACAGCAGTGTCTAGCAGATTGAATCTTTTCATACCTGAACCTTGTTTCTTTAGTGTTAATGGGTACCATCCCATAAATAAATTAACTCTTAATGATTGTGTGTGTAAATAGTTTTCCTTGAAGTTGGAATTATGGTTTTAAATTTGTTTATTTAAAGAAGAGTATATTGTCACTGTTTATTTTGTAAGCAAATGATTGCTGCCAGCCTTTAAGAAAGCTCAGTGAAATTGGATTGTAGAAAATGTATAACATCACTGACTGTAAGTCTGGAAGAACAAATGGAGCATTGACTATATTTTATAGGATGGATTTATAGTCTATCCTTGGGTCACTTAGGGCCAAGAATTTTCACGGTCAGCTGGCTGGGCCGGCTGTCTAGCATCCTCGGCAGGAAATGTAAATACCATATAGCACCTGCTCTTCAGCAGGGCAGCTAGCACTGTTTTTGCTTTAGAAGAGAGGTATCTACCTTCTCAAGTCTGGGTTGGTCTGGGTTAATTATACTAGTCCTGCTCTACATCTGTCTTCAGTGAAGCAAAATAGACTGTCTGGATTCTCTAAGGCTGTTTGCATATTTGGATTTTAAATCACCCAGAGATACTGAATGCATTGCTTGTGTTCTCTTGCTTATGAATGAGACAACTGGGATTTGGGTACCTTCAAGGGTACTGTTTCCTCATGAACATTTCTTGCATTTTCCTCATTATTTCTGTTCTGGATGAAAGCACTATTGTTAAGAATTTTTAAAAAAATGAGTTTGGGACACTCACTGAAAAATAATGCAGAGGTGGGGGAAATCAATCCATAATTGAAGTGACATTTGTTCGCTTTCTTTTATTCAGCATGCAGTACAATATTATGTTATACCTTAATCAGTGCAGAATTAACATAGTTTTGTTGCTACAAATTTAATAAGTCTTGAACTAAGTTTGAGTTTAAAATTATTTATCCCCAAGTGTATGACATTTCAATCACTGAACCATCATTGTCCTGATAGGGTAAGAAGAGACATCATAGTTTGTGCAGTACTGTAGTTATTTGCATACATATCAATGTGCAACACTGAAATTAGAATGCTGCATTATATTCAACTATCAAAACAAGTTTTTTTTAAAAAAAAAACCTTATATTATTCCTTTCTTAAATGAAGAAAGATCCTTTCAACATATTAGTTATTTTCTTGTTTTAAATCATGTTGTTACAATGAAAGATACTTTGCTTTTTAATATTGGCTTAAAATTTACAGTCATTGCATGGTTGAGATGTCTGCAGTTTAATTACTGTGACTGTATGTGTAAAATAATTTGAATTATCTTACATGTATATCTTAAGTCACAATAATTACTTTGTATCAGTGACACAGTACATAGGCTTATTTTATATAAACATATGTGTATCTTTTACATGAAGAAGTGGTGAAATGGTAATTTGAAAGCAAACTCTCCTGCTTTAAATTTAAAAATATAGCAGGCATAGCAATGTGTATGTAACCTGCCCTTCCTAATTCCATTCATGAATTTTTATGTGGATGTTTCTGTCATACCAAGAATATATAACATGTTTTGACAGCCATTTCTCTATAAAAAGATACGTTTAGTGCCTGAGGAAACAGAGAAGTGTACATAAAGCAAATTTGTTCTCTTTGTACAAATAGAATCTCAAAAATTAAGCGGACAGGCTTATCTTGGAGACAAAGATGCTTCTCTGACGTCAAAGTAATAAAGTTTTCTTTTTTAAAAGTTTGAATCATCCTCAGTCTTTCTTTCAGTTTCCTTTCTCTTCAGATCACAGGACAATTACATAGCAAATACCTTCCTGTTTCTACTGATTTCTTTCTTTCCATTGGAATTGCTTGCCTTTTGTTCTGTCTCACAATTCTGCTGTCCTGTTTTGCTAGCATCTCTTGCCATTACGAGACTTCATGTTTTTCACAGAAGGTTCCATTTCTGGGAAACTGTCTGATCTGTTACGATTTTAGTATGTTTTACATGTCAGAAGATATGTATTTAAATTTGCTACACTTCCCAGGAGACATTTATGAGGAATAACATATTAAACATAGATCAGGGTACATATGGACTTGCACGAAAAGTGAAATTCCTGTCCTGTTTCTCATAGAGTTGTCATACTAGTGCATATGCATTGGTATAGTGCTATTTTCATATAATACCTTACAAGGTGTTTTATAAACCCTAATCCATTCCAAACAGGCAAAACCTATAGAAACCATAGGAGGTGGGTGGGTTTAAAACAGAAATAAAAACCTTAATTGAAATCTTCAACTTCCTCAATAATTTTTGCTTGGTAGGCTTTATGTATCAAGAGGAAATGTTCTTTTTGTTAGTAAAACAAATAACACTTGCAACCCTGTTGACTTTGTGTAAATGTAGAGGAAAATATGCAAATATTTAGTACTTTGCAAAAATTGTGGGATGATAATGCTCGCAATAACTGTGTGATTAGCTTATTCCTAACCAATAAATCCACAGAAAATAAGTGAATAGACGTCTTTCTTAATATATCAGAGATTGAGGTTGAAACTTTCTTTTCCTTAAGGTGTCTCTTGAGAAAAGCACATCACATAGTGAAATAGTGTTTGTTTGACCTCTTGTTCTTCAATACAGGGGTACGTTTACATTAAAAGTAAAGTTCAGGGAACTTCTCCTAGTGGAGTACCAAAAATAAGCATGTCATGGAAATGATCCTATTGGTCTCCAGAGAGACTGAGTTAACCCTGCTGTGTTAGAGTCTTCTGATATGTGACATCATATAACATGGATCCGAGGGAAATTGCAAGTGTGTCACTCATTATGGAAGCAAAGATAATAATAAAAATCTTTACTAGAGATAGGGAACATTGAAAGACATGGAGCACTGGATAGACATGAAGCAAATCCCCAAACCCATAATAATGCAAAAAGAAAAAGAGAAATATATAAAATAGTGTATTCCCCCTAATTAATTATCTGTGATTTTGTGATTAAATTATTCAGTGATTCTATTTATTAACCTAACATGTTATCACCTGTACATGCTAAACATGCTATCAGATTAACCAGTAGTTGCTTTCTTGGTTTTGAGCACTACATGTTGCTTCTTCAAATAAGATTAGATTCAAAGCATGGTGGATAGTCGTCCCCCCTCCCCCCCCAGTTAAATGATCTAGTAATACATTCAAGTCCCCACAAGCCTCCTGTCAAATAAACAGGCCTTCCACCGACTCACTTTTTTCACTTTTCTCACTTTTTCTATCATTAGACCACTTTTATCACTTATTTAAGAAAACGCTCACTTTTCTCACTTTTCTTGTTAAATTATACCTCAGAAACCTTGAATTGTGCTAGTTTATCATGATTTTACCCCAGCCAAGTTAAGGCCCCAGCCAGTGTACGCAAGCAAAGCAAAAGTGAAACTGCTCTCTCAGAAAAAGATCCAGCAAGGGAGAAAAGCCTAGAAAGGCTTCTTGGGTCCTCCCTATCACACCAGGCAGGAAGGCCTGCAAAGAGCACAAGGCCCATCTCTTCTTCCCTGGGGAAGCAGGCAAAGCCCGCACAAGGGAGTATTTTACCCCCACTGGTACTGGTCCAGTGTGGCAAACTAATGACCAATGGCGAAGAATCTTAAGAAGTCATCAAAGTGCTCCGTGCACGAGTGGTTTGACCGGGAGGACAGCCTGGGCTACAAAATTTTCCAGAAGGATCAGCTAATGATTCATGTGTTATATGAAGAGATTGAGTCCCTACTCATTTTAGTATTAAGTAGGTTCTGTAAAGAACAACTTCTTACTAACAAGACTGACTGCATGAAGGAAGGTTTTTTTTTAATAGTAATAATTGTGTAGAAATGCACAAAGTTGACATCGGCTCTGAAGCCGAGTGACTCCTCAAGGACCAAGAATGCTCTGAACTTCAAATTTTGAAATTCCAGCAAGAGGTCCTGAAACACTATCAGGCGGCTGCGACTCACATCCTTCAGAAGTCTATTCTAGCAAAGGGTAGAGAAGCCTGGCACCTGAAGTGTTTGAATCCACTAAACATCAAGGAAACCGTGCCATCGCTCTGCATTGTATCTGTGTACAAAGTGCTGCAATTGCCCATGGAGATAAATGAAGAGGCTCTCCGTGACGAGTGGAGACTGTTGCAGCTGGAAAATCTACCTGCTGAAGAACCTGGAAGTACAGTCGATGATTACTGGACACATCATATATTTTCAAAGATGGATGTCACCGGTGGGATCAAATAATCTCTGCTAAGCAGGGTAGTGAAGGCTGCCCTCTGCCTGGCCCATGGCAGCTCTGACGTTGAGCGAGGGTTTTCCATTTTGAAAAATCAGCTCCCCACTAAGCGATCTGCCATGCTGGAGCATACTTTGAATGCAAGACTTAACATCAAGGATGGCCTTTGCGAGTACGGAGGCATTCCAGAGGAGGGCCCTCTCACTCCAGACCTTCTGAAAAGAGCTGCAGCGGCATGCAGCAAGTACGAAGATTACCTGGAAGCAGAACGGAAGCAAAAAGAGGAAGAGCTTCAAAAGGCAGAAGAGGAAGGAAAAGGCAAGAGGCTACACAGCAGAAAGAAAAGCAGGAGTTAAAAAACCTAAAAGAAGACCTAGTTAAGACTTCCAAGAAAGAAGTCAAGGAGTGCCAGGCTGCTGACCAGCTCGTGGATGAGGCGCAGGAAAAATTGAAGGAGGCCATTGGCAAGGGTGACATGAAGAAAGTGAAGGTCGCTCAAGGGATGTTGGAAGGGGCGTCGACTCTGTGCTTGCGGGCTGACGAGTTGCAGAAAATGAAGGAGTCCCTCCAGAAGAAAGTAGACAAGAGGACTTCCTCTCTTTTGGAACAGCTGTTCAAAAACCACAAGAAGAGACAAAAGGATTTTGATGACCCTGATGACCCGGCTCCTACTTAGATTTTTACTTTACGTTTGTCCTTTTTATTGATCTCACGTAACATACTTGTAGGTAGTTACCTTGTAAATTGTATATCTACCCTAGTCAAGTCAAGAATTCTTTTAAGTTAAATTTTAAAAGGCGTGAGCCTATTAAATTTTGAAATAAATGTTTCAATATGCTATTTTTCGTGTTATTGACTTCCCACTGTCACTACACCTATTTTATGAATATAAAACTAACATTTTGAGTATTTTAAATTGAATTTTAGTGGAAAATCAAAGGCAAACCTCGAGGATTTGCCTGCAATTTTGTCACTTTTTAAATAAAAAACACTCACTTTTCACTTTTTTAACAAGGAAAAGTGACTGGAAGGCCTGAATAAATGGGAAAAAAAAGAATAAAGGAGAATGTCTGTCTTTTCTACACCATTGTTTAACAGATATGCTTTCCCTATAGCGTACTAGAGCAATGGCCCTCAGGCCATTGTGTTTGGACTTGTGCCAGTAATACCAATGTTAATTGTAGTCCTCAAATGATTCAGTTAGGGCTGTCTAATGATAATGCAAAATTGTTAAAGATTTTTTTATACCTTTATTCAGTCATCAATTAAAATAGAAACTTCCAGAAGACAGAAACTTGGAAGGTTAGCTATGAAGGAAAATTCGGTAGTAAAGTAGTATTACTGGAGACTTAGACCAAGTTCATCCATAATGACATAGTATGAGTTTGATAGCCTAACAATAAAGAAGGCAGGCGGAGGGGAGCAGAATCAATTTGTTCCAAATGAGAGGCTTGAGGAGAGTTGTAAGGATTTTGTGGACTTCCAGAAAGATAAATAAGTGGGTTCTAGATCAGATCAAATCTGAACTTTCCCTAGAAGCTAAGATGGCAATTGATATGTTGTTTTGGACAAACTATGAGAAGACAAGACTGATACAGGGAAATGAAAATGCTAAGATAAGTAGAAAACATTCAAAAAAAGTAGATGTAACACAAAGTGTATTGATTCAATCAAGGAAGCCACACCTCTGGTATGAAAAACCTGAGTGGGGCTGTGAATGATTTTAGGAATCATTTGACAGCACATAATAATGAAAATTGGAGGTCCTCCATTGCTTGAAATAGAGGTTTGATCACATTATGTTTACTTCCAGGAAGCAGTGTCCAGAAGTGGGAACAGATTTAGAAAGAAAATTGCTTGTCAAATAAGCCTGTTTTAAAAAGGTTTAATAATACGTGAAACGTTGTTGTTGTTTTAAAAAAGACTAGGGGCAATGGAAAGCATGAGTGTGCTTCATTAGAATGGTTCATAAGACTTTTTACAAAAATGGGAAAACATTTTGGAATTAGAATCTAATAGAACTAGTGTATTTTCAGATATGTAAGTTGCACTGCATGCAAAATAAAAGACATTCACTGCAGTGGTCTTAAAAATAGTGGGAAAATATATCTCTTTCCTGTTCTATTTTTATACCTCCTGGCTTGGATATTTTGTGAAAGCATTTCCGTGAGGAGTTTAGTTTGGTTCTCATTGCTTAAAAGAGGAAAGTATGCCTAGTCTTTATAAAAAGAAGTTTGTAGTGAATACTTAGATCTTGAATACTGCACAAAGGATTTAAGTCTAGACGGGAATTCTCTCTTGACATTTGCTTGACAATACCAGTATGCTTTGTCTAATAATTGGAGATTATTACAAAACAAGCCACACAAACAGTTATTTGAGAGTGCTTAAATATTGGTGTTAAATGTGGTGAGAAGTGTTTCATTTTCCCCTGATTTTAAATAATTCAGAGTTTTTTCCCCAGAGGCTATTTCATAAAAAATATGCTCATTTTAAAATTTCGGCTGCCACTGCTTCCTCCTTATTTTACTTTCTTGTAGCTCCATAAAGCTCCTTTTTGCAGTTAAGAGTAGACTGACTCATTTTATGTCATCTGCATTTTTTACCACCTCATTGGCTATCGCCTTTTCAGATCATTAATAAATACATTAAGCAAGACTTGTCTTTCTATGGAACATTTGGGCAACCTACTCTGAATTTTCTTCATCTTGTACATGGATCATTAATTCCTAATTTGTTTTGTATCTCTCTTGTATCATGTCACTAGTTCAGTTTTCATCCCACAACTCCATAGCTTCCTAATAGACTTTTTCGAAGGACATTACGAAATGAAATTTACACACACATCTGAAATATATATGAATATATATGAAGGGTCTACTGTTTATTTAAGATTTTGCCTCTTAGATTGACACTGAAATATATGTAGTAGGCAAAATATAACTGAGTTTTCTCAAGGAAATGGTAGTTTGGTTTGGAACATACAAAGTCTGATGTCTTGAGAAATCTTCACAATATTTTTCCCTGAATTAATTTTATCTTCATTACTGATGCAGTCAAATGTGTTTTCTCAGATTTGCAAGTCATTAGTTGAATTTTAGACATTGATAGTCATCTGAGCTATCTGGGGTTTTCCTGCTTTTATTCATCTGCTGTAAACCTCGTGATCCAGGCTTTCGATTAAAACACGATTTCCATCATGATTTCCGATTTCCAGCTAGTGCTTGCATCAATTCTTCCCCGGCTTCAACAGTATTTTCTCAGAAAGGATTTCATTTCATTTATTATATTTGTATGCCACCCAATCTATCGTGAGACTCAGGGCGGCTTACATACATCACAAAAACCTTCAATGATACAATAAAAATATAACAGTGTACAAAAACAGACAATAGCAAGCAATACAGTCAATGGAGACAATAGCATATAATATTATCAAAACTGCAAAATATAAAGCCCCCCCCCGGCAGTCACAGCTGCATCCCATCCCCTGCCGATGGTGAGGGCGGGTGGGGGGAGCGACGAGGTTGTAAGATCCTGGTTGTAGGGTGCCTGATATCTATCCACCATCAGAGGTTTTTTTGTCGTCAGTCAAGACCTTAGATGTATTGGGTGCGGCATTATCTTGGGATATTTTCCCATACAGTATTACCTTCACAAGATGGGCAAAATGTGTAGGGATAGCAGATAGAAATCTTATACAGTATTTGCAATGGAATTACAACCATCTTGTAGGCTGGGCATTTTTGATGACAAATTCTGACTTCTGTGTTTATCTATCATCATACTTAGCAGCTTTCCAGCTTTTGAAATTTTTAATAAATTTCCATAGCAGTTCCTGCAAACCTTACATCAGGATTTCTCAACCTTTTTAAGCTGGGGGCAGGGTCATGCTCCCTCAGACAGCTTTGGGGGCCGGATAGCCATTTTGTCCTTCCTCCACCAAATAGCAATTCCTGGTGTGGTGGAGGCGGTGGGGGCCACATGAAATGGTGCTGTGGGCTGTATCAGGCTCACGGGCCGGAGGTTGAGAATCCCGGCCTTGCATGAACAACAATAGGGTTCTGGCCTAAATATCGTTTCAAAAAACTGAAAACAATTAAATAACAATTTTCACAATTAGTGTTTGTCATGGGAACTCAAACATACAATTGGTTTTCTTCATTAGTTCTTCAGCTATTACAATTTCTTTACAGTGTTTCAAAATTAAATGTTTGTGATCAAACCATATGTGCTTTTCTTTCTAGAAAAGTAATTTTAGATAGCCCGGTCAGCCTATTTTTCTTGAGCATGAACTGTGAAGTCTATTCAAAATGACAGGCATAGGAAGCAAAGAGGGACAGATGAGGTTAACCTCAGTATCACGAGAAAGGACCTTTCCCTGCTGGGGACAAAGGCCAGCAGAAGCTTCTGCCTTTTTCTGCACTCTGAGGGTCTTAACAAAGTACATAATACGTGACATGCAGCTGAAGAAAATGCTCTTCACACATCATAAATGATTGAAGACAGTCATTTATCAATAATCTGATCTATATCTATCTATCTTTCTATATCTATCTATCTATATATATATATATAAAAATCAGCTGATCCAAGTCCACCAAACACCCTTTAACTATGTGTTTCATAATTTAATTCCATTGTCTAAAAATGTTTTGTCTGGGATCAAAATAATACTTTGTAAAAAAATACTTGAAATAATACATGGACTATAGATACATTTTTTCAAATATGTTTCATTTTCATTTGTACATGTTTTTATTTGAGTTTTGCCATACTGAATGCATAATATACCTAAGTAGTTTTACAAAATAATTACAGTGGAACCCCGTATAACGAATGCTTCATATAACGAAATATCCGTACAACAAAGCGTTTTTGAGCTATTGCCGATGCACCGTATAATGAAAGAAAAGTTCATTATATGAATCACCAATGGCAATACCCTGCACAACGGGGGAAAAATCATTGTACAGGGTATTGTCAATGGTGATTTGTATAATGGACATTTTCTTTTCGTTATATGGTGTATCACCCATAGGGATCTGTATAATGAAAAAAAACTGTATAGCGAAGAGCTCTGCGGAACAGAGTTTTTTTTGTTATATGGGGTACTACTGTCTTTTAAAGAATAAGCTTTATTAATCTTAATTTATTTTCTACATTAGTTGTTGATCAAATAGAAAAATAGTGTCTGTGATAGTTTATTATAGAACAAGGCACCTATTTAACCTTCTGTTCTTCCTTGGTCAGGATTTCAAATGCAATACAATGCAACTCCCTTAAGGTCAGTAGGATTAGAATGCTAGCAGTAAGCCCTGATGTTGTAAAACAGACCTGATAGAAGAACTTCAACTTGCTTGTTTAGGATTATACTCATGATTTTTTGTTCATCAAGATACATTAACCATTTGGGAGTTTGTGGGATACATGATATGTAGGATAAATATAAAAAATACATGAATTTAAGGCCACTAATGAGTTTTAAGGACATCATTCTTATTTTACTGACTCACATGTAAAATTCATGCTGAACTGTAAATGGATTTTGTAGTACAAATCCTTATAGCTTTGTTCCACTTACTGCTGGTGTTAGACATCTTCGGTGGTACACTAGTTGCTTTAAATAGCTAATCTTCATTTATGCACTGACTTTTTCAAAATGAATGTTTAATGAATTTTAGTGCTCATAGAAGGTGGCAGATTTTAATCTTTGTTGCTAAAACAGTCTGCTCACAGATAGGGCACAGTCAGTATCTGCAGTTCCCTTACAGCCAATGGATTATATTTATGATGTTATGAAGATATATCTTCATTTCAGAAATGGCATTAAGTTCTTTGGTACATATCAAGTTGCTCGCCTTTTTAAAAATAGTGACAACACAGGTACTTTTAAAATTATTATTTCATGTTTGCCCCCAAAGAAGAGGAGTTGAAAAGAGTTGAATAATTTATTTTGTATGAAAAACAATTCAACTTCTATACAACTTAGCAAAAACTGTCCAGAATCATTTATTTCTTATGACAAGTTAAATTTAAATATAAACTAAAACAAAAGTACACAAAGAATATCCATGTATTTGTACAGAAGAATTCATTGAAACATCAAGTAGATGTTGGATTCACACCTTTTGGTCTAAATATGTAAATTGGAGCATATTGTCTGATTCAGTTTGTCTTTGAATGTTGTAGTACACTTCTGAATAGGTTAAATGTATTAACCATTGTGAGAGAAAATTTCTCCCTCACTCTCCCTTTTTCTTTCTCCCCCAGCTATGTATTTGAGGTAACTAGGCTAGTCTGTTCCAGCAACAAAAAGAAAAGTATTGTGGCACCTTTAAAACAGGGGTAGGCAACCTACGGCTTGCGTGCCGTACCTGACCCACAGTGCCAAATAATCTGGCTCCCACCCTCACTGCAGCTGCCACTGCTGCTGTCACAAACACGTTTATGACAGCTATAAACGGCGGGGGAGCAATAGTCTGCCCCCCCCCAACTGTTTGAGGGAGCGTGACCCAGCTACCAACTGAAAAAGGTTGGCAACCCCTGCTTTAAAGTAACAAATTCTTTATACAGGAGAATAAATGGGGCATAAATCTGATATCAGTGACAGCAACATACAAAAACCAGCATTATAATGTTTTACAACCCCCACCCTCCAAGAAAAAGAGGGTATGGTAGAAGAAAGTAATTTTTTTTTTATAAAAGGAAGATTTTAGAGGGAATTAGTGGAAGTGTATTACATAAGTACATACATTTATAACCTATAAATTCCTATGCTGCTTGGGTTGAAGCTTTCTAAAAAAACCTGCATCTTCCTTTATGAGCCTCTGTGGATGTTAAGGTCATCAGAGGAAACATTTCTTTATGTCCCATCACCCTCACAGGGGTGTTCGTTGGGGCCAGAGGAAAATGTCTTCTCTATCACTGCTGCTAGACTCAACTTTATCCCTTGAGAGACTAGGCTGGCAAAGACATTTTCTCTTTAAGTAGGTTTTCCCTCAATAACTGGCTGTCTAAAAGGTGGTTCTTAAAATGGGTTTGCTTGTGCTTTGTTGCTTTTAACTGTGTTTAATATTTGTTTTATGCACTGTTTTAAATATTTTTTCTTTTAATCTTGAAATAATTATTTTTAGCTTTTATATATTTTTTAATGTTAAAGGCTGCCTTGGGTCCTTTATAGGATTTAAGTCTAATACATGGAGGCATGCTTAATTATTAGTACAAGTCATTGAAAACAAATTGGCTTGAGAGAGAGAAAGAATGCTAGATGTGAACAGCTTTTAAGATAATTTTTAGTTTTATGCTACTTTACTAAAATGGGTGCCCAGCTCTGTCCAGGCGATGGCATCCCGACACCCATGGGATTCGTGGCCGATGGTCATCTTACCCGGCCTGGCTGTCTCTCCTATCCTCCTCCTCCTCCGGGCACCCATGCTAGTATACTATAAAACTCCATGCAGCGACGGTGCCGTGGCGAGGCCTCCTGGGCCCGGTCTGTGGTCTTGTCCGCTGCTTCCTACGGCCTTTCATTGGTGCCATCCGCCAGCCACGCTACCCTGGTTGCGTGCCCGCTGCTGGCTCATCCGTCCCCCTCGCTCTGCCCGCGAGGCCCTTTCGTTGTTCCGAGGGGTTGGGAGCAGCCGGGCGCATGCATGGCCAGCAACTGCTTCCCCCTGCCTTTTGCGCGCAACCATTGTTCATACATGCCCACACCCATGCTGGCCTCACCGATTGGCTGAGGCGTGCCGAAGTGGTTCCTGGGGCTCGTAGTTTTCTCGGCTTTCAGCTGAAAAAGCAGCTGAAAAACACCACTGCTGCCACTGCAAAAACCAGAAGGGCCAAAACCAGAAACTGGAAGTGCCAAAATGCAGCATTTTTGCTGTGAAAATGTGGCTAGAAATTACAAAAACACAGCAAAAAATGCTTTCCCCTCCCCCCGCTGCCATGGGAAGCGGCAGAGGCTGCAAAAACAGCCGGAAAATACCACATTTGCACCCACTGCCGCCACTGGAAACCAGAAGCACTGAAGGCAGCGGGAGGAACCACGCCTCTGGCCCTCACAGCTGTGTGTTGGAGTGGGTCTGGCCCGTGGTGTGAAAGTGTTGGGAACATCTGTATTAGAATGTGGTTGATGAAAGCTGTGCTGAAGGATATTGTTTGGTTCAGAGTTTTAAGGAAACTGAAATATCTGACACTTCACTGGCTAAAACACATAGTGGAATGCAATCATTTTTGGGACCTTGAATTTCAAAGACTGTGCAGACAGACTACAAAGCAAGACATGATAGAGTTGCAAAATTAATAAACTGGTCTCAAGGTAAAATAAATAATCTCCCAGCATCCAAGAATTCATTGAAACATCAAGTAGATGTTGGATCCAAGCACCTTGGGTATAATACACTACTAGATATAACAGTAATAGAATGAAAATGTCTAGGGTTGAAGATAGAGCATTGGGAAAGTTAAGAAAATGTAGGCCATTGGCAATAGAAATACAGTGATCCAATCGTGAACAAAATATATTTCAGTGGTGCCTATATTCATAGGCGCCATGGGAACAATGCTGTGGAATTTCATAAACTAAAGTAAACCCCCTACTTAAGCAAAAAGTCCATTCCGTAGGCTTTTGCTTAAATCGTTTTTTTTATGTAACTCGAAGCAAACCCATAGGAAAAAATATTTTTGTATGTAACTCAAAGCAAACCCATAGGAAAAATGATTTTTATGTAAATTGAAGCAAATCCATAGGGAAATAATTTTTTTACATAACTCGAAGCAAACCCATAGGAAAAATGAATTTTTTAATGTAACTCGAAGCAAACTCTTAGGAAATCATGTAACGTAAATTTATGTAAGTTGGGACATTTATGTAAATTGGGACATGGTTTTAGCACAAAATCATTGTGTAAGTCGAATTTTATGTAACTTGGGGCATTTGTAAGTCTGGGTTTTACTGTATAGCCAACTGCAGATCTCTGAACACCATCAGAGCTAAGAAGATGGTAATATTAAGAACAACATATATACATATTATACAGTACCACCATTCACCTGATACTTAGGGTATGGGTTAAAACATCTATTGTATAAGACCAATCAGTGTTTTTGCAATACTGTTTTTTTCCCATTGGGTTTTGTATGTTTTAATCATCATCTTTATCATCTTAGAACAGAAGAGCTTGAAAAAACTCTGCGGATCATTGAGTCTAGCCCGTGGCAAAGTGAGGAATCAAACTCCCAACCTCTGTCTCTGCAGCCATTTACCTAAGCCACTGAGTTAGTGAGCAGTTCTTTGTTGATTTTTAAAATTTTACTTAGACCATTTTTATTTATCCTTTTGAGTTGCTGTTCTACCTTTTCAAGAAAGGAAATAGAACTCTGAAACATGTTTGTTTACTCTTTAGTTTTGGCATTAGATCTTGAAATAATTCTTCCAGGAAGACCTTTTAATAGACTAGTCCCTCTAAATCATGGGTTCTCAACTTTTTTGCACCATGGATGGACAACTTCCCCTCAGACAGCTGAGAAGGCAGGGCATGTGGTTTCCTCCACTGTAAACACTGCCATAAACTGCAGCAGGCACGCTTGCTCATGCAAGGGTGCATTTTTCTCATGCATGGGCATGTTTACGGCTGTTGTAAACATGTCCGCTACCGCTTCTGGGGTCGCTGCTGTGGGCTGGATGATTGGCCATCACAGGCCAGGTCTGGCCCATGGGCCGTAGATTGTGAACCCCTGCTCTAAATATTCCTTCAGTTTTTCCTTGTGTTTCAATTAGTATCATTTTTGCAAGATTTATACAATTCCTCTAGTCTTCATGACATAAAGGAGTAAAGTTACTCTTTGTTAGTAAAGTTAAAACAAGCATTCCCCTACATTTATGGCATACTAGCTGGGGTACCCGCTTCACTGGGTAGTGGTTCCTTACCTGTGCTGTGGGTTGCATTGGTGTTAGGGGCGCTGCAGCCGCCTCTGGTGGCCTTGCGTTTCTGGTCATGATGAGGTGGAAGCTGAGGGGCAGCAGGGCAGAGGCAGAGCCTATGGTGCTGCATCTCCTGGACACATCCTCAGGTGGCATGGCTGAGGGCGGGAGGGGCAGCAGGGCAGAGGCAGCACCTATGGTGGCGTCTCGCCCGACTGTGTCCTCAGACAGTGTGGAAGGGCAGAGGCAGCGCCTACAGTGGTGCCTCGCCCAGCGATGTCCTCAGGCGGCGTGGCTGTGGGTGGGAGGGGCGGCAGGGCAGAGGCCTCAGGTGGCACAGCTGAGGGAGGGAGGGACAGCAGGGCAGAGGCAGTGCCTACAGCAGCGCCTCGCCCAACCACGTCCTCAGGCAGCACAGCTGAGGGCGGGAGGGGCGGCAGGGCAGAGGCACACAACATGCTCTCAGCTCTCATCAGCTCTCTCCAACATTCTATTTCCAGGCCTTGCTGTTAAACCAATCACAGTCCAACATGCAAATCAGCTCTTTCCAACATTCTATTTCCAGGCCTTGTTGTTAAACTGCTGTTTTTTCTCCCAAGGAACGTTAGGAGTTGTAGTTCCCATTCCTTTTTCCATTTTGTAGGGCAGAGGCCCCACTCTCGGCCACTGGACCCTCATGGGGCTGATCTCAGTGGCGTTAGGTATGTGTGCACGAAGCATAACAGGATAGGCTTCAGGGGTGTGGGTACGCCTGCAGGACACGCACAGTCATGCCTTTCCTTTATAGGTATAGATTGTTGGGTTGTTAAAGATTTTGGTTCAGGAGAACAGGACTATTCTAGTACACTTGAGTATCTAAGGCAAAGAACAATTTGGCATCCATTGACCTGATATAGAGAAGTTGACTGCACTGGCAACTGAAACTCCTCACAGAACTGTTGAAGAGACTGTTTTCTACTGGTGGTTAGTAGTAGAAGATACAGGTTCCCTTGTATCCACAAGAGATATGTTCCAAGACCTATCACGGATAACTGAAACCACAAATAATAGTGAACCTTACATTTTACATTAGAAACAGTGGCATATAAGATCCACTCCCCCCCCCTTAAAATGCACTGGGAAAATGGAGTGTGTCTTGTACTGTATATAGTGGCCTATAGTGGGCTGTTTTGGTAATTATGGGGTGCATCTTATACTCGGATGCATGTTATGCGCCAGAAAAGACAGTATATATATTTCATTTTAATGCCACTTTGTTCTTGGTATATATTACGTTATGCTTTTATCCTGTTATAAACTACCATGAAATCTAGTAATGTTAACAGTTTTCAAGCAAAATAGGTATAAATTTTAGCCTTTCTTACTTATAACTCAATTGTGTGTATTATTTGCTATTCAGTTGCTTTGGACTTATGGTTCCCCAGTGAATTACTGACCTCCAAAATGTCCTATAATAAATGGCACAGGTCTTGCAAAATAAAAGTGGGGGCCTTTATTGAGGCAATCCATCTCATGTTGGGTCTTCTTTTCCTCCCTAACATTATATTATTCTCAGGCAAATCTTATATTTTAATTGGGGTGGGGGATAGTAAGGTGGGGAAGTGAGTGGGCAATTTGGGATTTTAAAATCTGTTTTTATACATTTTTAACAGTTATACGCCGTCCTGAGTCGGGTTCTCTTGATTGGGCGGCATATAAATTTAAATAAATAATAATAAAATCATATGCCAAAAGAGTGATAGTTTTCAGCCTTTTGGGAGAGTACTGATTCAATCAAGGACATATTTATTTGTCTTGTTTGGCATAAGAGGTGGAAATTTACAGACGTGTGTGTCCCAGTATTTTAGCCCATTTGATCTAACATATTACGTTGTGACCTGAATATTCCAAAGAAAATCCTCAAATTTTAGCTTAGTCATAGCACTGGTGACCTGTGGGAAGTAGCCTTTTGTCAAGTAGTAGAGACTCTGCTCTACTTGCCATGGATCTGTTGTTTCCAGGTTGCATAGTGTAAGTAAGAAAGAACAGAGCCCAAGATGCTTTTAGCATGAGCAGAAGACATTTTCACTAATAGAACCTTGGTCCTTCCTACTTCCCATGAAACCACATGCTATTACTTTTCTGAGGCAGCAGCAGAAGGAAGGAGAAAATGTATTCCCTATACAGTAAAACCTTGGGTTAGGACCGCTTCGAATAAAGTTTGCCCCGTTTTACGACAGCAAATCCTATGGAAATGCCGTCCTGGGTTACACATTTTTAATGGAATTGTTTCGGGTTACGATGATCAATTCGTGACTGTTTTTTAAATTTTTAAATTCTCATGCATCCCTATGGATGCTTTGGGTTACGATTTTTTAGCGTTATGACAGAGGCTGTTGCAATGGACCTCTGTCGTAACCCAAGGTTTTACTGTATGTATTTCCACTTATTGAGTGTAGCAGTCAACCAAATAGTGTTTCCTTCTTTTGTTTACTAGCTCCCAAGGCAATGCCAAGGAACTTTATTTCGAGGCACAAAAACAAATCATGCCACCTTCCCACTCTTCTAATTCTCCCCTCTGACTTTGTGCATAATAAGGCCAGCATAATAGCCAAGGCCAGTTATTTTGACTCAGAAAGAGTTACAGAAATGTCTCTTCACTTAACTGTCAGTAATAATACATATAATAATAGCAAAGGAAATAACTAACAACTTGCTGGTCGTTTGTGACCTCCAAAATCAGGATTTTGAGGAAGGGTTGGTCTTTACAACTCCCTTTGGATTTTCATAGCCTTTCCAATTGAAAGATCCATCTTTTATTCCTTTTAATACATCTGTGTTTTTTAATAGCTGTATCGAAAGAAATCCACTGAAAAGGAGAAAAGAAGCCCATGTATTTTATAACATGTTTCTTGTTTCTGCAGAACTTGAACGAGACAGTGTTTATTGTAGTCAGAAAAATTGTTGGCACAATTCATAAGAGAAGACTATCTGGATTGTCTCAAAAGCGTTAGCTGCCTATTTGTAGACAGGCAAGCTTTTAGTGAGCAATTTAGGTCAATGGATGGAGGGGAGAAGATGTGTTTAGGCGACATATTTTAAATCACCATAATATAAATATGCTTCCTTTTTCATTTGGAATTTGCTTTCTTTCAAGGTAATTTAGTGTAGCAGACATGCACTTATGCTTGTCTTTGTAATTTTAGGGATTAGGATAGTGAGGATTAAATGCTGACCCTTAATCTTCAATATCAACTTTAAGAGCGAAATATAATATGCAAATGGAATACATTCATTTTGTGTTTATATATTTTAATCTCTGTAATTTTGTTTTGAGGAGATGAAGACTCATCTTTGCCTTATTTATTTTGAATTCTAAAGCAAGATGCCATTAAAATCTTTATCTCCATATCTTAGGGGATAAATGTTTATCCTTAGGGATTAAAATATGTATTTTTTTTAAAAAAAGTCTTTTATTAACAATATTTTCACATTTACTTGAGAATTTGGTACATTTTATTTCAATGGAATCATTGAGTGACTATCAAGCACCAAAAATATGTATACGGAGTGAAATCATCCTATTTAATATTATTAATTCATTGAATTTACATGAACATATATCAATTAGTTACTGTACCACAGGTCAGTTCTGGTCCGTTCACTGTAGGCTTGAATTCAATTTAAAGAACAGACACTGAAATCACAGAAGAAACCATTTTATAATAATTAATTATTCTGCAGCTATAAAATAAAAGCCATTAATAATACATACTGTTAAATTGATTTGACTTATGGCAACGCCCCTAAGGTTCCCTAGGTGCAAAATACTGCAAAGCTGCTTACCACCCTTCCCTTCTGGTAATGTTCTAGAACTGTGCAGCTTGCCCAAGGCAACTGTCATCCAGTCATACTCTGAGTGATATTGGGTGGTCTCTCTCCTAGTAGCCTCCGGTTTTGCAGCCAGGCACTTAGTAGCCAGACCCTGCCACCTCTGTAGCCTTGGGCAAGTTGCACAGTCACAGCGGGCCACTAGAAGGAGAAATTGCTAAACCATTTCTAAATATTTTACATCTAAGAAACCCTGGAAGGATCACCAATGGCAGTGGTGTATGCTTACACCCACAATGACAATTGAGTCAAATGAATTATATAGAAATAAAATTAATAAATATATAAATACATTAATTCGAACCATCCTCATAGCATATTGTAAGGGCATTATCAGAGATTTGGAGACACAGTTCCCGAGTCACTATATGCTAGGGGGAGTGTTGTGTCCAAACGTATATTGCTTTAAGTTGTAATCGCCATTAAGTCTTTGCTGTAAAAGCACATCCTTTCTGTAAGGCGCTAGACTCATGTGTTATCAATGTAATCTGATTGGTTTAGCACATGTTTCCGGCGTTAAGAAAGCCCGGGTAAATGTATCACTGTAACCAACGTTCTGTCTGTATATAAGTTGCTACCTCGTCCCTGTTTTCCCCAGTCCGAACTGACCTGTAATAAATGACTTGTTGGTTAACCCCTGAACTGCTGTCCTGTTGCAATTAATACTTGGACTCAACATTGGAGACGAAGGTGGGATCTCCTGCCACAGCAATGCCATTTGGAGGGTTCGCCATGTCCAAGGTAGACACCTAGCAAAGGTGGAGGAGAGCAGCTTCAGGTGAGATCCGCTGCACCGATCCAGAGGGGGTCGACAAGCTATCGCCACAGTCTGTTTGGTGTGCAAGCATGGTTAAGTGGCGCCATGGAGGGGAACGATGTTGGCTACATCCAAGATGGGCACACCGTCTCGTCCCGGGGCACCATCGTGTCATGCCCAGGCTGAGGGAGAAGACATCTCCACACTCAGCGCTGCTCGGAAGTTCCGGAAATAGGGTGGCCATCATCATGCCGAGAGGCTCTCCCAAGATGGGAGACCGTATTAAGACTGAACTTAATAAACTGTGTTCACTGTCCACTGTAGAGCCGGAAATCTTGGGGGTGTGGGAGTCCCTCATCATTGAGACTGAAATATAAACTGGATATTGAAAGGGCTACATGTGAAGATTACCAGGTGTCAAGAGTTATGTATTGGGTACATGTCAGGTGGCCACCGCCGCCGCCGTTTTCCGATGAGTTCAAGGGTTATTACAGGGAATGTAATAAACTTTCAGTTTTGGGGGGATGTGTGTTCTGGGAAAACAAACTGGTAATTCCATCTGCATTACAGGCTAAGGTTTTGCATACACTATTGTCTTTGTGCTCATACGTTGCCCTCCCGAACGTGGTTGCCAGGAGTCAAGTTTGGTGACTGAGTCTCGACCGAGACTTTGACGCTAGGGTGTGTTGCCCTTATGTGGTATGTGCCCCGAGGGGAGAAGGGAAGGTTAAGTCACGTCTCCGCGTAGAAGGGCAAAATGTTCAGTCAGGTAAAGGGGAGATGCGGGTGCATCAAGGTACACTGTCCCAGGGGGAGTTTATTTCTCATCTCTGTGCATGACACCAGTCATCGCCCCTATCTGGGGAACTTAGACATAGTTCCCCCAACTGATGCGGTGGCCACCACGTCTAGGAATCTCCACAGCATGGTTTCCCTTCCAGGGGGGCAAGGGGACTTTCGGAATATGTTTTGCTTCCTACGTAGTCACGGTTCTGTCGGGTTGGAGAGCTACTCTCACCCCTCAGTTATAGAGCTGGTACCCACACTTGCCATAAGGGGTTTGAGTATTCTGACAAGATCTTCGAGTTCCCCAGAGATGGAACACACGACCACCTCAGTAATTCACACAGGTTTATTTGTGCTCCAGGGCCCAGGCTTGCCCCGAGATCGGGCCGGGTGGAAAAATGGGGGCCAGGGAAAATAAAGTCTCTTCCGCTGGGTTAACTGCATCAGCAGAAACGTGCACTGCCAGTCCTGCGGTAGACAGTGACCCGGATGCGGCCGGTCCCCCGAGGGGAGGGGGGAAGGTACAGATTCATCCCTGGGGGCAGGGGAAAAAGCCACCATACAAGGAGAAGGGACGATTGGGTTTCACAAGACATTTCTGTGCACTTGTTTCCCAGGAAGTAAACACTACCGAGTCTGCGGTAGAAAATGTCCCTCGCTCGATAGTTACAGTTTCAGCACAGTTATGGGGTAACACCACAATGCCCCCTTTGCCGAGAACTCCTTTGGAGTCGGCAGAATCCCTGGCAGGTCTGAGTCTTGGGTCTATACCTCGACTATCGCCCCCCGCTTCCTGCTACAAGCATCCCTGAATCATGCAAGCCTTCCAAAACTCCTAGCTTGCCTAGGTCTACTAACGAGTCCACCGACACTTTCATAGACCATGGTTCTCCCGTATCCCTTGCCCTAAGTCCCACCGATGCTGGGCACCCTAGACGGACTTGTGGTCCTCCTCAAAGGTATGGTGAGTGAAAACCTGGCTGGCAGGGCAGGTGTGGGGCCCTAATGGGAATACGGCCCCAGCCTGTTGGCTTATTTCCTACTAGAGCTCAACTGTCCTCCTTTTTGTGCTGTGTACTGCAGTATTTCTCCATTCCCTATTCCCTTTTTAGTCTTTTATGTGGGGTGGGAGTGGGAGGTTTGGTTGGAGGGTGGTCAAGTGAGGGTTTTAATTTTTTTGTTTTATGTTACTGTATTTTATCTGTTTTTACCATTTTGCGCCGCCCTGAGTCGGGTTTCCCCGAGTGGGCGGCATAAAAATCTAAGAATAAATAAATAAATAAATAATTCCCTGCTTGGGGGGGGGGAGGAATGTTGTGTCCAATCGTATATTGCTTTAATTTGCAATCGCCATTAAGTCTTTGCTGTAAAAGCGGACCCTTTTTGTAAGGCGCTATATTCATATGTTATCAATGTAATCTAATTGGTTTAGCACAGGTTGCCCGCGTTAAGAAAGCCTAGGCAAATGTATCACTGTAACCGCCGTTCTTTCTGTGTATAAGTTACTACCTCGTCCCTGTTTTCCCCAGTCTGAACTGAGCTGTAATAAATGACTTGTTGGTTAACACACACACACACACCGAACTGCTGCCGCGTTGCAATTAATACTCAGACTCAAGAGGGAGGGACAAGAAGTTCCTGTGAGTTAGTGAGGAGAGGGCAAGGCGGAGATAAGGATAAAAGGAATGCTGGGAGAGTTGAGAGATTTCTTTCAGGTAGAGGGAGAGACAGAGTCTTCAGAGGAGGAGGAGACATGGGGAGAGACTGTTGAGGCTTGGGATCTCAAGTTTTGTGGTGAGCTCGAGTGGAAGCTGTCTTGGAAGCGGAGCTCTGGGCTGAATTTCCCAAGCCCTGCCTATTGAATAAAGGAAGGGGGCACAGAAAAGGAACCCCAGGAGCATACTTAGAATACTTAGCATACTTAGAAGCCCATTGTACCTCTGACATGACCTTAGCACCCATGTTGTTCAACAGGAGCAGCAGCAGCAGCCACTCTGACCCAGTTGCAGTGCTGGCAATGGAACCACCGATGTGACAGTCAAAAGAAACTCCAGGAAGAACAGAGGACCAGGCACCAATATCCCCTGTCTGGCTAGACTACCCATACTTTGACCGGGGCTGAGACTCCTCCTTTCCTCTTACTTTGCCAGACCAGAACTCTCAGGCTCCCATGTGGCCTTAAAAGAGGATCGTCTTGAAAGATTTGTGCAGGGAATTCAATACCCAGGAAGCTCCCACAGGGAGTTTAAGGACAGTTTTCCTGTTTCTGTTGGTTCCTCAGTCACAATGAAATCTGTTATTCCTATTTTCCCAACTCAGAGCCCATGGAATTATTGCTGGGAGACCTGGCTGCCACCAACATCACTGGCTGGTGGTGATGGAATTAGCAGCACCCACACATATAATTATTTTTAAAAAATACCAGTTTTAAAAAATATATCTATTTAAAAAGCCATTAGAACATTAAATATTTAGTTAATTACAATTAAATATGATATTTAAGAAGTCCAATAAAATACATTTGCTGAAGGGGAAACTGAAATTGCTCTGGTGGTTAAATATATGGGGTTGAGCCCTTCCACAAACATGATTTCTTTGTTTTGAGAAAGTAGTTTGATCTTCATAGTTGCATCATGAACATTTTTGGGTTGGAATTGATTTGATAGTATAGTGTGACAGAATCTCAGAAAACAGTTTACAGCAAAGATCAGCAACCTCCACAGATTTAATGGTTGCAGACATTCACCTCTGGCTCTCAGAGGTCTGCAGATGATCCTGTGCCCTTCTGATCCTAAAATATGTTTCGTGTTTAGAAGAAAAAAAGGGTCTAGAATTTTGATAAGGGCTTTTTAAAATGGAAAAACTCTGTCATATTTTCTAGTGGCCATTTTTTAGAAATGCAAATCTATCTGACTACTGGTAGAAGATCTTTAAATGCCTCCCTGATGAACAGGGCCATTTTAAAGCATTTCAAAAATACATCCTATGCTTGGGCTTGGTGTAGTCCAACCAGTAAAGAATTTGACAGAGCAGATGCTGCAACTAAGATAGCTTGTTTCCTTGTTGTCAAGTTCTTCTTTGTCATTCCCGGTGTCGACACCAAGACCTGCACCGTTTGTGACAATTTGGTGGTGCGAGTAGATGTCCTTTGGGAGAGACATTCCATCAGATAACAAGGTCCTAAACCTTGTAGGGCTATGTATGTTGTGATATGGAAGGGAACAGGAAGCCATTGTAGCTGGGCCAGGGTGGTGTGATCATATTTCTTCAAGCCATTATCAAGGCCAAGCAGTCCTCAGGGCATCAGACTGCACCCATTGCAGAAGATGTAAAAGAGAGATAGAGTTGCGTGTCATCAGCATGTTGATGACAACACACTCTAAATCTCCAGATAACCTCCCCAGCAGTTTTACATAGATGTTAAATGGAGATGATCAACTCCTGGAGCACCCCACAATGAAGCGTCTAAAGGACCAACCCTTTCTCCCAGATTTGGACACTCTGAATGTGACTGAAGCCGCTAATACAATGCTTGTATACAAAGCCACCAATACCTAATCCTGACAGCCCCTTCAGAAAGATATCATGGTCAATGGTATCAAAGGTTGCTGAGAGGTCCAGGAGCACCAGGAAGGTTGAAGCCCTCTGTCTGCTCCCCTGAGAATAATAATAATAATAATAATAATAATAATAATAATAATAATAATAATAATAATAATAATAATAATAATAATAATAATAATAATAATTTATATACTGCTTTTTTCAGCCCAGCGGGCAACTCAAAGTGGTTTTACATCCAATAGGTACACAATATAATCCAAAAATACACAGCTAGTAAGGTACACAAAATAAAACACAATACAGAGTTCAAAATACACAATAAAGCAGTATACAAAAAAACAAAAGAGACAATAATACACTTTACATATTCAAATTACCATGAAACATCAAACTGAGCAGCAAAGTCATTTCCCGGGCGGGAGGGGCCCAGAACAAGGCAGGCAAGAGTCTCCAAGTGGCCCCACCTGGCTTGGACCATCTCCTCCTCCTGGCGGTGGCAAGGTGCAGAGGTGTGCGAGCGGGAGTGTCTTTTGGTCTCGAGCCAGCAGCCTTTTGTCCTTTCCGGGCGGGGGGAGGGGGACAGAACAAGGCAGACGAGAGTCTTCAAGTGGCCCCACCTGGCTCGGACCATCTCCTCCTCTTGGTGGTGGCAACACAGAGGTGTGTGAGTGGGAGCGTCCTTTGGTTTTGAGCCGACGGCCTTTTGTCCTTTCGGAGGGAGGGGGGAACAAGGCAGGTGAGAGTCTCCAAGTGGCCCCAAGGCAGGTGAGAGTCTCCAAGTGGCCCCACCTGGCTCGGACCATCTCCTCCTCCTCCTCCTGGCGGTGGCAAGGCGCAGAGGTGTGTGAGCAGGAGCGTCCTTTGGTCTCGAGCCGGTGGCCTTTTGTCCTTTCCGGGGGGCGGAACAAGGCAGGTGAGAGTCTCCAAGTGGCCCCACCTGGCTTGGACCATCTCTTCCTCCTCCTCCTGGTGGTGGTGGTGGCAAGGCGCAGAGGTGTGCGAGGCCATCTCCTCCTCCTCCTCCTGGTGGTGGCAAGGCACAGAGGTGTGCGAGTGGGAGCGTGGAGAAGGTCATCATGCAGTGTGACCATTGCAGTCTCAGTGCTGTGGCAAAACATGAACCCCAACTGGAATGGCTCCAGACTGTTGGTTTCATCCAAATGCACTGGCAGCTGATTGGCCACCAGCTCGATCATCTTGTCCATAAAAGGAAGTTTGGCAAGGGCTCTGTAGTTGTTAATCTGTAGCCTCATTTGATTTTTTAAAGAATGGGCAGGTTACAGTTTCCTTTAAACTCGAAGGTAAATTATACCCTTGCAATGATGTGTTGATAATTTGGCCAACTCATTCCCGTGTCACTTACTTGGTGGATTTTACTAGCCAAGATGGGCAAGGGTCAAATGGGGAGGTGGTGGCTGTACAATGTGCAGTTGTCTTGTCCACCTCTTCAAGAGCTACAGGTTGAAACAGATCCCATAAAACCTGAGAAGACATCTCAGCCTGGACTACTAAACTAAATACAGTGTGCTGTGAAGTGTTCACACATTGGTTCATTTTGATGAGGCTCAAATGGCTGACGAGCAGCAGTAATACCATGTACTGTATTTGGAATGGTAGCCATGTTAGTCTGTGTTTCAGGCATATCAGGAAGCAAAAACAAAAACACTGCAGCACTTTACAGACTAACTGCTGTATTTTTATTATGAACTTTTGTGGATCAAGTCAACTTCTTCAGACATAAGAATGAAATAGCAAGGCATGAGCTTATATACACCAAATAGGGTCATAGATGATTAAATTATAATTACATCATCATGGTAGATGATCTATGGTTGTTATTCAGATCCGCTCTGAATAGGGAACAATTAGAGCGGATCCGAATAACAACCATACATCATCTACCACTGCCAGCTATGGGAAGATGTATTGATTTGCATGATGATGTCATTCAGATTTAATCATCTATGACTTTGTATTTGGTGTACTGTAAATAAATTCATGCCTTGATATTTCATTCCTATGTCTGAAGAAGTGGACTTGATCCATGAAAGCTCACAATAAAAAAATATAGCAGTTAGTCTTTAAAGTGCTGCAGTGTGCTGCAGAAGGATTGCATATCGTTCTCCTGTGGTGCCTCTGGTCTTCATATGAAAAATCTCCTACTTACAATGTTGGGGAAGCTTGTGCAATGTGTGATGTTGTGCCCTCTTTCAGGTTGTATATTTTATGCAGAGGGAATTGGATTCAGGTGAATAATGTCATGGAGGCTTGGATAGTACAGTATTGTGATTTATTGGTCAGTATTATGGTCAGTATTATGCATGAGTAATATCCAGAAAGATGTCATAGGTGTGCTGTGTCGTGACAGGTTGTTTTCAGTTGAGTTGGTAGACATTGTGAGTATCTGTCATTGTTGACATATGCATTTACACAACTACGCTATTCTCCTTACTGCTGGTTAAGTACAAGGAGATGCAGTGTTGGTGTTAGACAACAGTATGACTCTATACAGGTTACAGTGGCTGCAGAATCTTACTATCCTGAATCTCACTGGATTTTTCTTTTATTTTTATAACCACTTGTGTTTTTTATCTTCCAGCCATACATTGGTATGTCTACCCGTAAAGTTTTCCAGTTATCATATGCTCAAAAGAACAATCATTGTGATCTTTAGTCATGTCTAGGATTATGTGCTACTTTTTATTTTTATATTTTTTATTTATTTTTATATATTTGTTAAATGTACGCAGAGAAAATTGTTAACTGCAGAAGCTGCAGCACAGGATAAAAAAGGAGACATACCTTTCCCCCAAGAATCCTTGTCAAAGTGCCAAATGCTGCAATGCCAAAGGTATAGCATTTCATTTATTTCTTTAAGCTCAATAGTGGTTACTGGTTACATGTGTTTGTAGGGTGTCAATTCAGATGGAATTTTTTTGTCTGGCTTAGGTCCAAGTAAGGTTGGTATGTGTTTAAAATGTTCCAGAATAAATCAATCACTTTGAGTTTTCTAATATCCTCTACCCTCATATCCCTTAAAGACCGTGTGGAACAATTGATTGTGAATTAATATGACAGCATATTACTTTTGAAAAGTAAAAACTGGAACATAAGAACAGCCTTGCTGGAGCTAGCCACAGCCCATCTAGTCCAGCATTCTGTCTCACACAGTGGCTCACCATTTGCTTCAGGGTATTATTCCCAAGCAGATGCCTTCACCTGCTTAGGATTCCCTGGAAATGGCATTGAGAGATATTCTGCCTATCTCTCCAACCCCGAGGTTGTCCTTAAGTATCCATAATTATAGCCATTGATACCCTTGTCCTCCATGAACTTGTCTAATCCTTTCTTAAAGCTGTCAAGACTGACAGCTGTCACCACGTCTTCTGGCAGGGAGTTCCATAGACCAGGGATCCTCTGGGTGAAAAAGTACTTTCTCTTATTTGTTTGAGAACTAGTACCCAAAAGTTTCATGGAGTGTCCCCTAGTTCTAGTGTTATGCGATAGGGAAAACAGTTTTTCCTTATCTACTTTGTCCACACCGTGCATGATTTTATAAACATCAATCAGGTCACCTCTTAGACGCCGTCATTCAAGAGTGAAGAGGCCTAACCGTTGCAGCCTCAGATGGTAAGGAAGGTGTTCCAGTCCCCTAATCATTTTGGTTGCCCTCCTCTGCACTTTTTCCAGCTCTATAATATCCTTCTGGAGGTATGGCGACCAGAACTGTACACAGTATTCCAGATGGGGCCTCACCATAGATTTATAAAGAGGCAAAATGACACTTGCTGACTTATTTTCTATACCCTTCCTAATGATCCCTAGCATTGAGTTTGCTTTTTTCACTGCTGAGGCACACTGGGTTGACACCTTCATTGAGTTGTCCACCAGGACACCAAGGTCCCTTTCCTGGTTTGTCGCAGAGAGTTCAGACCCCATCAGTATATAAATGTAATTGGGTTTTTTTGCCCCAACGTGCATCACTCTGCACTTACTAGTGTTGAAGCTCATTTGCCACTGTTTTGCCCACTCCTCCAGTGTCAAGAGATCCCTGTGGAGCTCCTCACAATCACTCACAGTTTTCACTACCCTGTATAATTTAGTGTCGTCAGCAAATTTGGCTACCTTGCTATTTACTCCTACTTCTAGATCATTTATGAAGAGGTTGAAAAGCAGGGGTCCCAGTACTGAACCTTGGGGGACCCCACTCTTTACTTCCCTCCACTTGGAGAAGTGTCCATTTTGTGCTACCCTCTGTTTCCTGTCCCTTAGCCAGTTGCTGATCCAGGACAAGACCTGTCCTTTTATTCCATGACTGGTAAGTTTATTTCAATTTATGAAATAATAACAAAAACAAAGTTTAGGATATTTTAAAGCATCTAGCATCACAATCCTATGATGGTATTATTATTGATTCTGGACAGTTTATTCGTTTGTGACTATCACCTTAGATTGAAACATAGTAATGATCAGTTTTTTTTAAAAAAAACATTGTATGGATAATTTTTTGTAACTGTGTTCTGAGTCAGATATAACCCTGAAAACATGCATAATTTTCTCAGCCAAATTTCCTTTTGCAAATATTCTAAAAGATATGGAATCTATAGAGAAAAGAAATTCAGGAAGAGATGGCATCTACTGTATAGAGAAGGATAATTACACAGCTGTTATTCCTTTACATGCTTGTTCAAGATGCACTTTATCTATGATGTAGTGGCCTTTATGGGATCCAGAATTGTTTATTTCTTAGCTTTGCTATTCTTAATTAAATTCTTGGGCTGTGGTATGAAACATGAAGTAGCAAAATATGGCATAAACAAAATTGTGTTATGAATCCTGTGCAGGTACATTCTGTCCATTGCTTCCTAACCCCTTTTGGGACTGAAGTGGATCACTCATATGAAATGTTAAGGTTATTCCTTCTTGTCTTTGAGTTCCTAATTCTGAGGCTAGACAGGAAAAAAAAGTAACTATGTTTTTTTTTAAAGTTTTGGAAATATTTGCCCATAAGCTGAACAAAAGGCACAACTATATGATCTTCCCATTCCTTTTTCATGCTTAGTGCTTTTAAGTTTGGAAGAGAGATTATGGCTCAATCAGCTAGAAGGACTAATGTATGCTTACATCAAAATCACAGCCTTAGCAAAGGCTACCAACAGGAACTCCAGCACTCATTTATTTTGCCTGAATAATAACTAGGTAGTGGCTGGGTAGCCTTACAATAGAGAATATTCAACTACATGCCAAATTTTGTTATTGAAGCCCTCTGTCCTCAGAGTCAGTTTTTAACCCCTCAGAATTAAAAAGAAATAGAAGAACAACTGATCTGTGTTTTAGATTCATCTGATTTGCTCATCCTTTGCTTTCAGCATAAGAGGAAGGGAGAAAATTCTGGCTGCATATGTAGGCAGCACTTTAAAGTGTTGGGGCTCAGCTTCCTGATGATACAACCAGTTGCTCACCTGTCCTTCACCTTTTCTAGACTGATGCTTTTACTGGGATACAGGGTCACTTGTAGTGTCCTATGCCTCATTGAAGAGAAAAGGAGCAAGAATCTGATGTGCCATAAAGCTGATTTTGGCTCAGAGGAATTCTCACCAGGGTTTCTTTGATAAAAAGTGATTTAGCACTCCCTTTTGGGGGTGTACTCTAAGATTGTACAGCTTCTCTCAAATGGAACAATGGGAAATTGAACTCCTGGCCTCTTACTGCAACTCAATGAACTTTCCAGCCAACTAAAACCAGTACACCTTTAAAACTGAAAGAAAGCATTACCTATATCCCATTGTAAATGGCTAGTTCCAGATCTGATTGTTGAGATTGGAAATTTCATTTAGTGTATAACACACACTTTAATTTCAGTAGATGAAGAGGGACTATAGGTATCACCATTTTCTGAGGAACTGAAAATAGAAATTAGTCATATGTGTATTATTTACATTCACCTGCATAAATGGTGAAGTGCCAACAACTAAGAAGTTGATATGGAGCACAACAAGAAATCTGAGCACTGATTTCTTAAGATGGGCAATGTGGCACTGAGATTTACACCACTGGACATCTGGGTTTATACTGGTGTCAGCATTCATTTGGATTTTATCTTTTTAGTTCAATAATAGGCACTAAATATAATAATTTGTGCAAAGATTTTGAGGACTGATTCCACAATTTCTTTCAAGAGTTAAGTGTATATTTATTTGACTCACAAAACAGAATAGCACACATTTAAATTAATGGGTCTAACTTCTGGCTGGATCAACTCTTGATTGAAAAATTTGAAGCTAAAACTTTACACACGCTTATCTGCATGTAAGACAATGTAGAATGTGATTGAAGCATAACAGGAAGTTGGTGTGAGATCAAAATGCAACACCAATTAACATTTAAATTTATCTAGCAATTTTCCTATCATCTAAAAATTGGCAACTCAGTGTTCAAAGTGTTGATGTTAGCTTAGTGATTTCTGCTATTTGGTCATGTTTGCTTTGCATAAGGCAACATCTGCAGGATGGCAGGATGTATTATCCTGACATTTCTAATTTATTTTTCCTACTTTTCTTGAAACACCTGACTTTAGAATTAAAGTTTAAATTTTATAATGACAATTGCCATTTATAAAACTTCTAACTGCATTGCCTGTCTGGAAGGCAGATAATAGCAGTCCATATTTTATCAGACTGATAATGTGTTATTAATTAATATTTTTTTTAAGTAGTAGTCCTACCAGATTCCTATGTTTTGTCCCAGTTCTGAAATTTTATGAGAACCAGACTGTACATTCCTCTCTTGTTAGACAGTATTATTTTCAGAGACGTTAACCTGTTAGTGATTAACTAAGATTGGTGTCTTGAATGCTTGCGGTATCAGAAAGTCTTTCCCTGGGGACTTTTACAATCCAAGGAGAATTTCCACATTTGCACTTAGATAAGATGCTCTAACCTCTGTCTTTTACTTAAAAAGAAAGCAATGATCTAACCAGATAATGGATTTTGTTTCTAAATAAAAGCAGTTTGATTTTTTTTAGAATCAAGTAATTTTTCTCATGAATATTAGCAATCAAATAACTAAAGTTAAGAAGTAGTCTCTGAAAATACTGTTGTTTCTCATCATGGCATTTATTGACTTGGCCAGCTAAACTCATAGAAGTACAGTAACAAAAGTTTTTTTTTGCTTTTTTTAAAAATGAAAACAACAAATGAAACTAGGTCAGTCAACACTGACATAGTCACAGAATGAGTGATTTATGACCTCTTTCTATTGCTGTTGTGGTTTTCTTTTTCAGTTATAAGTGAGGGTAATAAAACTGATGGTTGGTGTTAGACTGAATGGAAAATCTGGACCTGCTTTTTAATAAGACATTAACCTTGTTTAGGGTCTCTAAACAAAGATGGACAGACTTAAGGTTTGTGAAGTCACGTTAAAAACAAAACATAACCAAAAACAATGACATCTACTGTTATCAGTGTTACTCTTATATACTCCTTCAGATGTTACATGCTGTACCACATGAACTGTTTGCTAGATTCTCCCAAGCAAATACAAATCAATACAGAGTCAAGGAAACAATTTAAAATTCATGGGCAACTGAAAATTTGCAGCATTTTCCTGACCTGGTGACAAAATGTCAAACTCCTTACGGAAGGTGTTGGACTGCATGAGAACATCCACTCCTTTCAGATATTTGGGTCCCAAGCCAATAATGTTTTTGTCTGGGTTGAAAAACATAGGCAAGAAATAAAAATATTAATATAGATTTTGGCTAAGCTAATCAGAATAAATGTAGTTGAGACCTAAATTAATTGAAAGATCTGGTGTCTTCAAGGATAGCTCACTGTTCGAAACAATAAAGCATCTTGTAGCACTTTAACAATTAACAAGGTCATTTGTCTTAAATTGTCACAGGCTGCAATTAGAAGATATTTCTTAAAACTTTTTAAAAAGTGAATGGGTAGTTCATGTGCATAGTAATACTAGGTGTGCCATCTTCATTACTCTGCCTGTCATAGTCCAAGAGAAACAAAAGGCAACTTTGGAAGAAGAAGAAAACTTTAATGCTTAACTTTTTTAGGCTAATCAATGTTTCTGAAAGCTTAAATTTGCATTGAGTTCAGGATTTGACCATCCCAAAAAATACACTAAACAAGAAACCCAACCCAAAATATGATGTATTTGAGTTTTGAGAGTAGAATTTTCAAAGAGTATGTAATGTTGAGTTCAGGATCTTGCCAAAAACAAACGTTTGGCAATACATAAGATAGTAGAAAATTAAGTTGTTTACTGAGCTAAAAAGCCATAATCTCTTTAACCCTTTAATTGGACCCTGAAATTTATCAATATTTCCCACTTCAATTGTTGTCATTTCATATCACCCTTTGTAATTCCTTCTTTCTATTATAGCCACTTTGAGTTCAGCCTCAGAGTATTCTGAGAGGTTGAAATGTTCTCACACTGGCTTCTCTGTGTTACTGTTTCTGATGGCAGATTCATGTCTATTTATTCTCTTGCACAGAAGATTGCCCTGTTTGCCCTGTATAGAATGTGGAGAGGCACTGTTGGCAGAGGATGGCATATATCACATTGGTAGGTGAACGAGAAAATGAGCTGCTAATGTCACGGATGGCGTAGTTGTGATCTGTAACAGTACTGCCAGAGTAAATATTGGGACTTGGCACCTAAGTTTCTTATGTACATTTCTGTGTATCCATACTCTAATGTTTGTTAAGTATCGCTAGTGGGCTATCGGTAAGCAAGCACAGACTTGCCAATCAAGGCCTCAGAGCAAAGTACTGTATTTTTGTTCATTAGGGGCTGAAACCTGTTGATGATACATGTGTTGGTCTCAGCCAGG
Source organism: Bradypodion pumilum (assembly GCA_035047305.1). Taxonomy (NCBI): domain Eukaryota; kingdom Metazoa; phylum Chordata; class Lepidosauria; order Squamata; family Chamaeleonidae; genus Bradypodion; species Bradypodion pumilum. The sequence goes on from JAWDJD010000004.1 coordinate 300,228,087, forward strand.
AACTGTAGCTAACAGCCAATGGTGTTCTATTCTTCTGTCTTTTTGGCCTGTCTTGTAGTAGCTTGTTTCCAGCCCAGGTATTAATGTCATGCCGTGTCAACTTGTTTTTCTGAAGGCCTTTTCTTTTTGCTGGCACTTCCCATCATGTTCCACTATGTCATCATCTATTTTCAGTTTTTCTTCTTCTCCAGAAAGATGACTTTACATATCTAATTATCTGCCAGAAAGCTGGTTGACTCTTGGGCTGTAAAATGGGCTACTTTGCTTCAAGATCAGATTCCAAAGGGGTAGAGATTGTGTTAGTCTGACTAAGCATGTTAAAGATTAAAGGAAAAAAGAGAAAAGAGAGAGGAAAACAAGGGGCAATATGTGTCACTTTAAAAGACTTACAGATCTGTGCCAGTGTGAGCTTTTTCATTTCATTTTTTCATTTAATATTTCTATACCGCCTTTCTCAGACCGATGGCCGACTCAAGGCGGTTTACATAGAACATGAAATGACAAAACAAAAATTGCATATACAAAGTTACATAATTCAATTAATCAATCATACACAATAGAAATTCAATTACAATAGGAAACAATATAACCCCATAGAACAGAGGCAAGCAGCATCACAAGATATCAGCAATACAATACAATTTAAAACATTTCAAAAAACAAAAGGGAAACCTCATCCTGGAGTCCCAAACAAAGTCCGGTAAACAGGGCCGGGAGGGGCGCGGCATCGCGGCATTGCGGTGTCAGCGTTTCGGAGCTCCCCGTTGCCTCGGGAGCTCCCTTTATGAAAATGCATATTGTCAGACATGTGGAGTGCTCATACTATGCTATCTGTATTTACACATACCCCCCATGGTGGTGAGATTCATGAAAATGTGAAGGTACAGACAGGAGGCAAAGTGGCAATGCTTATTAAGTCAATAGTGGAACATTCAAAATGTTAATTACTTAAAATTGGAGGCCATGGCCTGAGTGATTAGTTTTCTGTCAAATAGTTGTGGTGGTTGTAGAAATGCTAAGAGTTTCTTGGCCAGAGGACAAAGTATATCAAGGAAGACAAATATATATGTCAATTGTTACAGAAAACTGGCTTATTAATATATGTAGTGTGATAAAAAGGCTTGATCTTTAAATCCTTAGAAATGCACTATAATTTGTTTTTGTTGCCTATTTCCACCTTCCACTTTTTCAATCTTCCTTTGCAATTCCTTTTTAAAACTATATCAACTTTCAGATCAAGAGAGTGTCCTAGGAGGTCAAACTTTTGTGAAACTGGTTCCTCACTGTTTCCAATCCTGATGTCAGATTTATGTCCATTCATTCTTTTGTGCAGAAACTGTCCTGTTTGTCCCATATAGTATAAAAAAGGGTATAAAGAATGAGTACCCAACATGTTGGGGGCAAAAATGCTAATTAACTTGTAAACCACCCAGAGAGTGCACTAAGCGCTATGGAGCAGTATATAAATGTAATGGCTACTACTGGCAGAAAAGGTCATAAACTAGCTTACAAGTGGAGCAAGTAAATAAGTCATTTGTTATGGCGGACATTGTTAGGAACCATGATCTTGCTGCCAGTGTAGATATAGGGATACTGTATAGCTAACATTGCAGTCTTGTTCCTCTTCCTATCTTTGTAATGTGTTTCCAGATACATACTGTAACTCTATTTAGATTGAGATGTCTGTAGGTGGAGCAACCATCCAGAGTTTAGAAGAGGGAAGTATTGTTGTCCAAAGTACACTGTAGATAATTGTTGATATGGCCAAGTGGTCTTAATTGAGCAATAGCAATAATACTTATATACCGCCCCACAGTGCTTAATGTTTAATCATGTTCTCTTTTGGGTCTGTCTTGTAGCAACCAAACTATTTTCTTCCAGTCTTTGGAATTTTATAGTACTAGTAGTTTCAATAATAGAAAGTTCACATACATTGAAAGTTGGAAGGAAAAGAAGGAAGGATTAACTTTTGGTTGTTTGTTTGTTTCTGTGTGATTGGCACTCAGAAAAGTTAAAACTAGTTGATATTGTACATTTTCAAAACTGAACACCCCTTCCGATATGCTTCATTGTAAGACAACAGCAGATATTTAAAGTTTCCAGCTGAAAAGTAAATGTCAAGACTGGAAAACAACATCTCTCAACTAACTGCTCAGAAATATGAACAGTTTTGATTTACATAGTGCTAAATATATTTTGCTTAAGTACCTCTGAAGTTCATTACACATATGAACTAGAAAGTGCTTTATATAAACTTTTTGAAAATAACTTGGTCTAATTTGTTTATAGCTTGCTTGCTTATTTACTTACTATTTGAGCTGTTTAACTGATTAGCAAGTATTTACATATGTTAATACTGTATCAAGATTTAAAATACAAACTTTCTAGGGAAGCAATTAAAAATAGGACAATAATTTGTGGCAAAATACTTAGAACCTCCCCCCTCCCAGCTAAACTAATTTTTGTTCTTAATACTGCCTAGGATCACCAGTTTTTATAAGTGGTCATTTACCTGATGGACTCTTCGAAAGAGGTACAATATCTTGTGTGAGAGAACCTCCTCTTCCTGTACTCCCTTTTGATACTGCTTCTTAGCAGAAATTCATTAGTGATCATGCTGCTTGGGGCCTAGTGATAAACCATTAAATAAAATGATCTATCCCTGGGACCAACAGTTGGTTGGTTGCCAGACAGTAATCAACTGCAATTAACTATTAAAGATTTTACCACTTCATTATTCCATGGATCTGACTGCAACGACCTAGAAGAGAGCTCAAGAGACTATAATTGATCAACATATTAATTATAATTTTGGTGCACTCTTGGCAGATTATTTGAAATTTATAAGATTGATGCCTGTCATTTCCAAAATAGCTTTTTTATTCTTATTTTTACCTTTTTGATTTGGTTGTACAAGGAGGAGGAAACAGTAATCTCTCCCACTTAGGACAAAATTGTGAATTCTTCAGTTCTCTATCGCTTTACAGCATAAAGCAGAGACCTAATGATCCACTATCATTAACATTCACATTTCAGGATCAGTTGGCATGTGTTTTTGTTGCTAAGTATACAGTAGTGCAACAGCAGTATTGCAGGTGTCAGTGTTGGCATAGAGGCTGTAGAATAGTTACAGTTGTATTAGATTATGGAGAAATTATATTTTTGTATTATATTTAATGTGGAAATCTTAAGAGTTTTAAAAAATAAAAATGGTAATCATTAAAAAAAAAGTTAGGCAATTAGTTGTGTGTGGCTCTGTTGAAACTTCACACTGTACATCAATTTCTAGACCAGTGGTTCCCAACCTTTTTTTTTTTTGGTAATGCTCCTCCTAAGCATCTCTAAAATCCTGTGACATATAATTCTTATTATTCAAAAAGTAAACTCTTATTCATGTGGAGGAAGCCTAAAAGGCTCCCCTTTAAATTAAATTGACCTCCTGTGAGCCATGTGCCCCACTTTGGAAACCACGGTTCTAGACCCTATTAAGATGGCAGTATTTTCTGAAAGAACACCACATATAGTAGCCAAAAATAAAAAGTTGAGTAGCAAGTATAAACTGCTTGGCTAAAGTATGACTATTTCTCTAGCTTCTTGTACATAATTCATGATACTGGAATGATAGTTTTGTAATGAACACAATAACAGCATGGTTTTTCCATACATAATTAAAATAAATTGCATATTGTTTGGACATCAAATGAGAAGGCAGGACTCACTTGAGAAGGCCTTGATGCTGGGAAAGGTGGAGGGCAAGAGAAGAAGGGGCGTCCAAAGATGAGATGGCTATGTGGTATTGTGGACACAATGGGCACAGAGCTTGGTGGGCTGAGGAGAATGGTGGAGGACAGAGGTGCCTGGAGGAAAATAGTCCATGGGGCCGCAAAGGGTCGGAATTGACTGTGCGACTGAACAACAACAACAACAACAAATAAAATGTTATGTGATGTGCAAAAAAATAGAAATGCTTTGAGTTACACCCCTATAACTACACAAGTGGATTTCAACTAATGGGAGGTATTCATGTCAGATTTTAAGCTCTAACACATTGGATTGCTTTCCAATTATTTGAGTCTGATTTGAGCAGCCTGTTTGTGCAGAACTTAGTTTAATTACTGAATTTATTTGAGGAATTTATACTTTATCTTTGAATCTAATTCCCAGGGCCTGTTTGTCTTCATTCATTTGTATCAGAGCATTGTACAGTTTAAAATCATTTACCTATATGAACTATAGATAAAATTCAAACAAATTATAATGTAAATAATAAGACTATTTTGACTAGAAGCAGGCTACGTCAATAATGTTATCTCAGCAGTTTACCAGATATTCTTTTGTTCACATAGTAAGCATAAACTGCATGCACATAAAAGTTGCATTGATTGTATTTCTCCATATTCACAGAAAATTTGTCCTGTATCCAAGTGCCTTTTTGTTTGATTTTTCTTTGAGTGGTATTTGACCAGTTAGATAGGATAAAAATGATATAAACAAATCGACATTCATCCATTCAGCAAGGAGTGTTGTTTTTGCTCTCCATAGGTTTAGCCTAGCCTCTCCTGGTTTAATGGTTAGATCATGAGATACACCCAGAAAGCTTTTCCTCTATATTAGCAATTGACTAGGACAGTGGTTCCCAATGTGGTCACTCATCTTTTCCCTGCACAAAAATCTATGTACCCTGTCTCACATCTGTGATCCCTTCCCTGGATGCCTGTTACAATCACACTGTGACTGAGCTGAAAAATAATGATATTAATTGTAATATAGTAAGTGTTTTTTTTGTGGTAACAAGAACTTGATGACATTTCTTTACAATGTAATAAAGTGATGGGCAAAATTATTGCTTTTTTGGTGGAATGAGACATATTTTTCTTGTTCATGATTTGCAGTGCCTGAGAGGAATGTCGCCTCTTACCTTAATTGTATGAGCTGGCCTGAGAATGTATTACTCAGTTTTTCATTTTTAATAAGAAGCTGTACTACGCAGAGCAGCACAAGACGCTAGGTGCTTGGTTCTTTATTCCTATGAGCAGAATCTGTCTTCCCGAAGTGGAGTGATGCAGAAGAGCATCATGTCACTTAGTGTGCCTGGCACTTTTAGCCATACTTCTTGCTACATTGTGTCACTCTGTAAATGTGTTAAAGGTGATGAAAACAAGGGGTTGAATAGCCATGCTGTTGCACTACTTTGAACATCCAGAGCAGTCCTATGCATCCCTTACATTCTCTGTTCAAAACAAAATCCCACTGAGTTCAGTGGAGCATTGTCCCTGGCAAGTACGGTAGTTGTTAGATCCCGATAGCTAATGTATGCATAGGATCTGGGATCATATATTGAACAGACCCATAGACCAACTGAAGTCACAGTGAGTTCAGTGTCTATTCTATTCTAAGTACTGTATCAGAGATTGACTTAACTTGTGTATTTATTCTAGATCCAGATGTAAGTACTGTAGTCTGTCCTGTAAAAATCATTCCTATTTTCCCATGAAAGAATTCCCAATGGCAAAGAAATAATCTATTAACAATATACCATATGCTTACATTTTCCACAAATATCTGTCTGTACATTCGGAGAAGCTGAATTTGCTGCATCTAGTTATACAAGTAAACTGTAATCCTTTTGGGGAAAGACTGTGTTCCTAGCCCTAGCTCACCTTTCATCCTGTTGATGGGTAAGCCATTGTTTATCTGTGAATGGTGGAGTGCATTAGATGATATTCTACCAGAGTACATATTTTTATGTTATTTCCATTACAGAGTTGTCTAGGACAGTAGTTGTTTGTCCATGGAGTTTACTAAATACAGTGACAAATATAAGGTTGTAGAAATGTCTGGCTTTGGGGGGCGGGGGTGGGGGGGGAGAGAATGTCATCTAAAAGTGCCAGTGTCTTTGTGTGTTTTTAAAAATAGTGGCCTGATTATTTTGATGTTTTTTTAAAGATTGCCTAACTTGGCACTACTAATATTGGCTGATTGATGAGATCCAGAGGCATCTCTTAACCACATACCTAGTCGCACACCTTAAGTATTACCTTATTTTTGCACAACTGAAATGTACCGAATCTGGTACCTTCTTAATTAGCTGTAGCAAGTAATATAAACCTTAAAGGTCTCCCTTGCTTGAAAGCCAGTCATGTCCAATTCTAGTGACCGGTGCTCATCTCAATTTACAGCCAAATAGCCAGTGCCAAATCAATATCTATTTATCTACTTGCAATTTCTTGCTTTGGAACTTCTAGGTTGGCAGGAACTGTCGCGCAGCACTTGGGTCTCAAACTGCCAATCTTCCAGTCACCAAGCTTAGCGGGATTCTTGTAAACAGTTTTAAAAATTTTCTACATCAGGTTTATATTTGTTCTGGTGCATCCAAAACTTTTATAATACCTTTGTTATTTTATCTAAAATTAAATAAAATAATTTATCCTTGAAATAATATCAAAGTTTGAGTTTTGCTTTCTCTGGGCAACCGAGAGAAGGAACTCAAAATGATAGCTTGTTCTGTAAATCAAAATCTAAATGAGGAGTTCTAAAGTTAGAAGGTTCTAAACCTAGCTATTTTTAGTTTTTTAGTGAAGCAAATTTAGTTTTTAATAAACAGCCTTTTTAGAATTATATCTTTTATTAGTCTTTTGCAGACTTACGTATTTCTAGTATTTTTTGCCCGGCCTTGCCGGGCAGGTTTGGATTGTGTGCTGGTGGCAGGGATCCATCAGGGAAGGTGGTTTTCTCCAAACACACAATACACACAATCACAACATGCACACATGACACACAAACACGACTCACAACCAACATCTACCACAGTCACACACATCACACATCATGCACAACACGACACAACACACATGACACCCCCACACAAAACACATACTCCCACACATAACACATGCTCGACACACAATCCACACCCACTATAGCCACACACATTGCACACAACACAGCAAACCCACACAACAGACACCGACACAACACACCCCCACACAGGATACACCCACACAATATAACCCCACACACACAACACACACACACACACACAACACACCCGACACAACACACTCACACAAAGCCGCCTCCCCGCTTCCGGCCCAGCGGAGTTCGCCTGGCAGTTCAGCCAGGGGAGAAGATGACGGGGAGGAGAGATCCGCAACACGAAGGGTCTCTCCGGTGGCCCTGAGAAGCCGCCTCCCCGTCCCTGCCGTACCCACCACCGCTGCCCAGCGGAGTTTGCCCAGCATTTTGGCCGAGGGAGATGGAGGTGGGGAGGAGAGTCCCGCAACATGAAGGGTCTCTGGTGGCCCTAAAAAGCTGCCTCTCCACCGCCACCACCGCCGTTTCCAACACCGCTGCCCCAGCTATTTACCTTCGTGTTGCTGGTCTCTCAGCCTTCTTCCCCGGCAGTGGGAGCACAGGAGGCGGGGAGGCGGCTTTTCAGGGCCGCTGGAGAGACCCTTCGTGTTTTGGGTCTCTCCTCCCTGCCTCCTTTTTCCCCGGCCGACCTGCCGGGTGAACTCTGCTGATGAAGCTGATGAGGGGGGGGGGAGGCACGTGAGATGGTCGTATTGTCTGTCATGCGTGCCGGCTGTCCCGCCTCCTTTTTTCCTCCGATCGTGGGGTATTGGCCCCACTTTTGGCTTCCGGACCCTTGCGGGGTTGATCTTCGGGAGGTGAGGTAAGTGTACACGGTGCATTATGGGATTGGCTGGATGTGTGCAGACACGCATTCTGGACACGCACGGCCATATCCCATTCTTCTTCTTCTTCTTCTTCTTCTTCTTCTTCTTCTTCTTATTATTATTATTATTATTATTATTATTATTATTATTATTATTATTATTATTATTATTATTATTATTATTATTATTATTATTATTATTATTATTATTATTATTATTGAACTTATATACCATTTTCCTTTGTCAATGATACCAGCAGTAGGCAAAATGAGATATTAACACACTATTTTATCCTTTTGTATAAGATAAAAAAATTAATATAATTCACAGAAACACTTTGAACAAGTGGCATAATAGGGAGATTGGTGTGTATTTTGAATTTGCTAGTTCTTTGCCTGATTTCAGTATTGTATAGTGATTAATTTCAACTGCCATATTTTTGAATGTGTTTGTTCATTCATCACTTATTAAAGAGGTCAGATAGACGTTCCTGTGAGTGTGTTTTGCCCCAAATGATTAATTTACTTGATCTGGGTATCATCGAGACATGCCCCTTTGCCATTCCTAGCTCCTCTTATGGCTTCCTCTAGCTTTGCCAATATGAAGGCAGTAAAAAATTCTTTGGTTTTACTCTGAACTAGCATAGGTGCTCATCCTTCATACGGGTGAGACCCATGCCTTCTCTCTCTTTCACTCACCCACTCACTGACACAGGCACTTACGCACCCAGTCTGTCTCTTTCTCTCTCTTTCTCACACACACAGACACACACACACTCTCACTCACCCATTTTCTCTCTCTCACTCACCCTCTCTTTCTTTCTCTCTCTCACACACACAAACACCAACACACACAAAACCACACACCCCACACACAAGCAGTCACACAAGGCAGTGGTGTGTGTGGCCCTGGCCTTCTGGGGAAGTGGCTCATTTTCCCCTTGCTGCGGGTGCTGATGGCACCCATGCTTTCAGCCTCTGTCCCCCGGAGTAGGTGCTCACTTCCCTCCAGGAGGCGTTGACGGAACGGAGCACCGTTCTCTGCCCTCATCACCCAGGAATGTGGCTCGATTCCCCCGGTAAGCGGGGCCCGAAGGCAGCTGCGCTTTCTGCCCCTGCCCCTGGGGTAGGCGTTCACTTCCTTTTGGGTGGCGAGGGCGTGACAGAGTGCCGTTATTCTCCCTCACCTCCCAGGGAAGTGGCTTGTTTCTCCCAGGAGGCAAGGACTGAAGGCAGCCACACTTGGCCCACCCCGCCCCTGGGGTAGGCGTTCGCTTCCCATCAGGAGGCGAGGGTGTAATGGAGTGCCGTTTTTTGCCCTCGCCTCCTGGGGATGTGGCTCATTTTCCCCGGGAGGGAGGGCCAAAGGCAGTCGCTCTATGCCCTCCCCCTCCCCGGGGTAGGTGTTTGCTTTCCCCCATGAGGTGAGGGGGGAACAGAGTGCTGCTTTCGGTCCTTGCCTTCCAGGGAGACCGAACGGAGCGCCAACGGGCTGTCTCCATTATGTCTTTGTGCGCCTCCGGCCCTGTCTCTCCTTTGCTCGCGCCAGCCAATCTGATTGGCTGGTGCATGGCGCAGGGGTTTGTGGGGCTTGTAGTTGCTTTTTTATTTTGGTTTTTGTGGGGTGCACGACCCACCCACGGCCCCCAGATTTTGGCTATGCAATCTGGGATGCGGATGGTAGGTGTGAGCCAGGGGGCTGTGTGGCCTTGTCCTGGTGTGTGGAAATGCATTCGGGACTCACGGGCACACACTCCTGCTTTATTTATACAGATATTTTGTTGATATTTTATTTTTACTATGCATTAATTGGTATTCCTGCAAGGAGCTGTTGATGTGGCATTTGTTTGGAGTGATATTTCCCTACAATGTGCTTTTGTTTGGATGTTTCATTCTTTTCAGTAGTCTCCACACTTTCTGCTTCTTGCCATGGAGCCTCCTCAAAAAGTGGAAAGAATTGCAAGTATAATTGGGCATCCCATAGGCAATGGCATGTATCCAGCTAATCTCTCATAACCAGAAACGTTGTGCTGTAAACATGTTGATACTACGGTATTCCTGAGTACCTCATAAGAAATAAAAAACTGAACAATGAGGAAAAATGATTAATTCAAGATATGACGTTGAATGGTGATAAGACATGTACAGTATGTCGGTTCTAAACCGAATCAGGCCTGGTCTCTTCTTAGAAACAAACATTACTTAATTGAAGTTATCATACTTTGGGCATGTGATATGAAGCCAAGATCTCCTGGTAAATACAGTAATTTTGAAAAAGAAAAAAGTAGAAGGTAGGAAGAAAATAGGAAGGCCAAACATGAGATGGAGTGACTTCATAAAGGAAGCCATGGCCTTGAGTTTATAAGCCCTGAGCAGCATTAGGTCATATGACCTTTTGAAAGCCAGTAATTCATATGGGTGCCATAGACAGCACATAACAACAACAATAGATAGCTATTCGGTTTATTTGATTTGTATGCCGCCCACTCAGCATATGCCGACTCAGGGTGGCTCACAAAAATCACAACATAAATCAACAATATACAAAGTAAATACACAATAATACAATATACAAAATTCAATCTACAAAAAATAGCACATTATAATATACAACAACACAGTACAATACTATAATAATACAGTCACAACCACATAGAAAAATTCCCAAAACAAAGTCCAGGGATGGTTGGCAGGCGTCCTCAGCTTCAAGGCGGGACCATCTTCTGCCACTCAAGCAAGACAATAGAGTACAAAATAGAATACAGTAGCATGTAACAATAATATATAAGTCAGAATGTCATATCATCGTTGACACAATATACATCATAAAAGTACAAAGAGAAAAGCATTTCAAAGCCTAACAGCAACGTCACAAGGCAGCGGCGAAGTTCTTGTAGCCTCCGTGCCTCGGCAGCTGCATCCACTTCTCCCTCTGGCCAGGGTGGGCCAAGGGCAGGCGTCTGGCCGTGGTGGCGGCGAGTTCTTGTAGCCGCCGAGCCCTGGCAGCTGAGTCCAGTTCTCCCTCTGGCAAGGGTGGGCTGAGGGCAGGCATCCTGTGGCAGCAGTGGTGAGTTCTTGTAGCTGCCGTGCCCCAGCAGCTGCATCCATTTCTCCCTCTGGCCAGGACGGGCCGAGGGCAGGCGTCCGGTGGCAGCGGCGGTGAGTTCTCATAGCCGCTGAGCCCTGGCAGCTGCATTTACTTCTCCCTCTGGCCAGGGCGGGTAGAGAGCAGGCAGTCTGTGGCGGCGGCGGCGAGTTTTTGTAGCCACCGAGCCCCGGCAGCTGCAACCACTTCTCCCTCTGGCCATGGCCAATAGAACATTAATTTGATAGTAGGTCTGCTACTACAATTGAACATTTTTGGGTAAATAGACAAATCCAGTTCGTATAGGAAAGTAACATTGTTTATCATGTCAAACGGCTAGTACGTGATAGCAACTTTAAAAGTTTATTTTAGTAATCCTTCTGTTTTCAATTGACAGTTATTTAGTGTGCATGATGTTTGCATTCAAAGAACATATTAATTTCAGTGTAAAATGATAGTTATAGAAAACATGACAGGCTGTGTTGGCAATAAAAAAACATTAATTGCAAATGATTTTGGCCAAAATTATAAATCCTATTGGATAACCATACAACTACAGCTAAGAAGTAATGGTAGTGAACTATAAACAATAGTGCTAGAATCTGAAGGCCATTCGCAATTGTTAAATACAGTACACTCTTTATTCATGTTGCACCTCAAATTAGCATTGAGGAACACTTAAAATTGAAGGTTACTGATAACACTGAAGGAAGTAAATGGCAAACTGCTTAATCAGGTCTTGCTTAGAGGTGGATAAAGACTTAAGGGAAAAACAGAATGCAGGCTTTAAGGAACACAACGGGTCAGTGGAATTCTTTCCCCCCCAGAAAGAAACAAAGATAGCAGTAATTAATGGCCCTGACTCTGTGCCAAAAAAGCTTTCTTCTGACAACTCTAACTTAATTAAAACTTAAGACATTCCAGTGGCCTCTGAAAGCCCCTGATGGGGATGAAGTCTTGCAAACTCGTGAGAATTTTTGTAAATTAAAAGAAAAAGATGTGTGTTACCACTGATGTCATGACTTTAATCCCTGACAGTGAAAGAATCTATTTAACCAAAGCCTTTTATTTTAACTGGCTCACACCTGCAGGCTTACTGGCACTTCCTCTGTACCGAAAAGGACATTTTTGTGTATTTTATGGAAGATCAGATAATAGGAATCCTGCTGTTTCTTTTGTTTTTGTTTATTGTTCATTAGCCTGTGAGTAGCAGGGACACTTGATATGCTTGTCTTGCTTAGGGGGTAGTGCATGGGCAGAAATCTTTAGGAGACACAAGATTAGTGATTTTGGAAAAGTAGTTAAATGAATAATCAACAGTTTGATGGACTCCAAATAGTTAGAGAGCTGCAGCTCTTCACATGTCTATGCTACAAGAAATCCATGTTCCATTCTGGTGAGGGCTTGTTTCATAAAATGAGAGTCTTTTGAAGTTATACTGTACTTTTGTTTCTAGTTAATATAATTTTGGGTTGAGTAAGCATGCAAAGTTCTCCCTAGTTGTACTGTATGAAGAAGAATGACCTGTTTACATTAACAAGGAAGAGATTGTGCTTTCGGATAATGGATTTACTTGCTGACCAAACGCTACAAGTAATGTTAGCCTTGTGCTAAATAATATGAATTGCCTCATAATTAACATAACAAAGAAAGGCTTCAGTTTTGTTTCTCCACAACCGAAGAGTATGTTCTACACATATTAAAAAGCTAGACCTAAATACAGTTGCTTGTTCCAACCAAAGTAGACCCATTGACTCAACTGCTTAATGTGAATCAACACATGCATAAAATCAATTACTTAACTGGTTTTACTCTAGATAGAACAGCAACTGAACTTGGGACACAGTCCCAAAACTTGGTTAGACTGAAGGTCTAACTTTGTTAAGCTATGTGGAAAGTTAAACCTTTCTGCTGTGGAATTTTTTTTAGGTTGTTTGTGTGTATATCATTTTATAAAATATTTTTATAGAGATGTCTAGCTCAAATGCTGTTGGATAAAATAAATCAATTGTAACCTGGGTGCAGGATAGGATTCTTGACATTTGCAGTCTTTGTTAAAGTCTAATCCCTCGACACCTAATGGGGTAAAAGAGGAAGCAAAGAAGTTGAAGTCCAAATAACAATATATTGGTTTTTTTTAGGTAATTGATGATGATGTGTTATAGTACTGCAATAAATTCTGCTTCAGAATTTTTCCTATAGTACTCTTTTACAAATATAGAATAATTGGAATGTGTCACCAATAGTTTTATGTCTTTCTTGTAACTGTTAAAATGAGGAAATGTTAAAATCAAGACATTACAATCGTAGCAACTTAACAGTATTTTAAATATTTAAAGTATGGTTTTATAATAAGTGTGCTGGCCCACCCGAGCGGGCATGGTTGCTGCACGGTGGCAAGGAAAGTCCAGATATCAAAGTCCAAAAGGCAAGATGAGGTCTATTTACTGGTAGTCCGAGCAAGCATCTAATCCAAAGGGTGTCCAGGGGCGTCATCAGAGTTGGCAGAGAAGTCAGGGTCTAGGCAGGCAGTCTGGAGTCGAGTAGGGTGTCGGTCTTTGCATGAGTGTTGTACCGACACTGGCAGGCTGCAACAAGCTTGCTTATAAGCCTCCCAGCTAATTGGTATTAGCTGGGAACCTTCTTTGGTACTTCGCTCTAGCTTGCCTGCATCTCAAGTATAGCTCCTTTCTGGACCTTTCCCTGACTGAGGGCTGATCACTGTCAGAGTCAGACCCCTGATCTGACAGATCAGCTGCCGAGGGAAACAGACTTGGGCCAGGCGCATGCTGAGATCTCTGGCTCAAGACATCCTCAGGTTCGGGTGCAGGCAGAACTGGGCTGGGCATAGGGATTGCCCCCGATCCAGGCTATCCTCAGAGTCTGGCGAGTACTGGATCACAACAATAAAGCACACTTATCATCTGATAACACATTACCTTAAAGCAGGGGTTGCCAACCTATGGCCTATGAGCCGGCCCCGGCCCCCAATGCCATCCCATCTGGCCCATTGCTGCTTCTGCTGCACCCAGAAGTGGAAATGGGCGTGTTTATTTCATCCATAAAAT